>PVKE010023126.1:0-24956 GCA_004027555.1 Craseonycteris thonglongyai
GTAGTTACAGTTGTGCTACAGTTCAGCATATGGGTTTGCAGGGGTGGGGACTGGGATTTGATCCCCAGACCTTGTGATTGCATGGCAAGCACTCAACCTGCTGAATTATCTTGGCATCTCCAAGTCTGGGTTTTATATATGGTCTGTGAGGCAAGGCATCTCAATGTATATCAAAGAACGTATATCAAACACACAGTTTGGAGATGAATGGTTTTCCTACTCTTGTCTTCAGTTCTTGATTCATTGTGCTCTGTGATACTACTTTAGGCATGGAACAAAGTCAAATTGAAGGCGAACCAAATTAGAGAAGGAAATATTAGGAAAAAGGAATCCAGATTTTTTTTTTCAGTAGCACTAAATGATTCATTGGTTACTTGCTAACAGAGTAGGTAAAGTTAAGGAAAAACTAAAATTGAAAATAGTTTGTGTAGTGTTTTTCACAAAGCATTTTTACATTTAGTTTTCCATTGATTACCAACATGATCTTTTTAGAAAGAGAGATGGCATAACAGGTAGTTATAAACCAGGTCTTCTGGGTTCTGTTTAACTTTTCCACAATGGCTCCATTAACCAACTCCACCTTTATATAAATTACTTAGAATTGATTTGTTAGTGCTTCTATGTGTACAGTCATCAAAAAAAATCCTTGCTATTGCCCATAGTCTATTTTGTAGGGAACTGATAAACAAGTTTTGTGACCCAAAACCCAGGCCTAAATCTCAGTTTAAAAAGGTGTTTTTAATCAATGAAAGAAAAGCTATACTATAGAAATACCTAAGTAACTGTTAGTAAAACATAATGGTTTAGTACTCAGGTTATAGAATATGAACTTATTACCATTATTTATTAGCTATAGAACCCTATATACCAGGCATGTCAAACCTGTAGCCCAGGACGAGTTTGAATGCGGCCCAACACAAATTTTTAAAACATGAGATTTTTTTTTGTGACCCTTTTTTTTTTAAGCTCATCAGATATCGTTAGTGTTAGTGTACTTTATGTGTGACCCAAGACAAGTCTTCTTCCAATGTGGCCCAGGAAAGCCAAAAGTTTGTACACCGCTACTATACATCTTTCAGAGGCTCAGTTTTCTTTCATAAAATTGGGTTATTAAGATATCTTCCAGGGGAAGCCAGGATGGCTCAGTGGGTTAAGCGCTCACTTTGAAGCCCTGGGGACCGAGGATTGGATCCTGGCCCCGGCCTGTGTGGACCCATATGCTGAACTGGGGTGTGCTTCCCGAATGCGGTGAGGCCTCCAGTTCAGTTAAAAAAAAAAAAAGTTATCTTCTATCACTTCTTGGCCTTTTGGCTAATAAGATCAAGTGTAATATATCTTCCTAGTTGGGGTTGTCAAAAAGCTTAAATAAGGTCATATATGTTAAGCCCTTAACAGAGCACTGGCACACAATAAACTTGTAATATATTTTATTTGTTTTTGCAAGTATTTATCATAATATTTTTCCTACTGGATCCAGTTGCCACTGTACAAAACTCCTGCCCATAAATGTTCAGCACTCTGGGAAGGTGTACTTGTCAACTTGACTTTGCCTTTTGATTTATTCCAGTAGTAACCAAAGTATGGGAGGCAACATGCTGATTCCCAGGAATGAGTGAGCAAACAGCAAGCCATAATCAGACTCTAGATTAGAAAAGCTCAGGCAGAATTCTCTTTCAGACGCACTAATTACCATTGTAGCTACAAGAGCCAAGATAAAATAAATGTGTTTTAGGTTACATGTGTTCCTCAGAGTAACGAAAGGTTTATATAGCTAATTCAGGCCAAAATAGCCTCACCACTGTTTAAAGTAGTGGTTCTCAGCTTTGACTGCCTATAAGAGAGCTTTTAAAACTGTGATATCTGGCTAGATCTCAAAATGCAGACTCTGGAATTTGGGGCCTGGCCACTGATATTTTAAAAATTCTCCTGATGATTCCATTATAAAGCTAAGGCCGAGAACTTATGTCACTGAGAAATGAACATGATACTAAAATTCTCTTTTAGACCTAAACATCTTGGCATGCATAGAGACAGCATCTTTAGCTTGTGATGGAAAACAGGCATTTTGAACACAGCATAAGGGATCTTGGATGCTTCTCTTCAAACCAATTAAATCAATTGAATGCAATAAGCCAGATTCTCTCAGCTTTCTTTCCTCTTTCTGGAAACCAATTAAGGCCTTTTAGAAGCTATAATTAACTACTTTCTAACTGTACCACACTGAGCTCAGTTTTTAGGCTGAAGAATTACATCAAATAAAATTTACCTTAAGAGCCTAAATATAATTTATCTTCCAAAGATCCAGGTTGTCAATGCTTTTAGCTTCATTAGTCTTATTCATTTACTACAGTTTCCACCACCCCCCACCCCCCCAGAGTGAATTGAACATGTATGGAAATAAAAAAGTAACACATTAGAAAAAAATGTATATAATATTTGTCTAATCTGTTTTGTCTGTGGATATGAAAATATGTTTTCTTATAGTTATGTAAATATTTATTATATTTTCTTATGTTTATTCAGCTGTCTATTTTGAAAATATGATATTTGCCAATATGTTGGCATATTAGATTTGTAGATTCTATTGTCAAGGGAATGATCAAGCCTGATCAAAACTGAATTTGTTTTAGGAGGTAATGTGCCTGCCCTCCCCAATTTTTTTTTAACTTAGACTGAACTCCTAAGTTTGTTTATCAAAGATATAAATTTAAACTTTGTATTTTCAGTACATTCCCCACTTTTAATCACATATATGACATAGTATAAGCTTTTAAGAATATGAGCAGATAGTCTCACCCTCCCTAGCTTTCTGAGCTCTGCAATCTTACCTACTGTCATAGACCAGTCTGCTATCCTTCCAGCTCTCTCACCCATGTCTCCTGGTAACCAGTTCTTAGAGTTTAGTTTCCTTCACTTTTCCCTCTTCTCTCAGTCAGCATAACTTGGGCTTAATCTTCTTTCCGGATAGCCAAGATGCTCTTATCTATCACGCCAGCTGCCCCCTAGACTGCTCCTTTTAGCCCTCCTCTCACCCCAAGACCTTGGTCCTGATCAACCAACCACAACCGTTTTGATCTTACTATCAACCCACTGTGTACTTCTTAAAATAAAAAGTCAACTTTGTGAATTTGTGCTCTTACAAAATTAATGTCTTCAATCCCATCTGGGTCCTTAACCTTATCTGATAGTCTGCCTACTTATTCTAAGTTAGCTACCTCTCTCATTTTCTGAGAAACTATCCTGAACCTTCTTTATTCTCTCTCAGTGCCATTTTGGCCATTTCAGTGATAGGCTGAACACTTCCAAGTCAATTTCTCTGGGCCAGATCTTTCTCTAGAATGCCAGATCCTGTCCTTTGGTCCTCAAAGTTATGGTGAAGAAACAGTTATTGCTACTGTCCCAATTATTGAATGGCATAACTATCTATGTGTTCTTTTCAGTTAAGCATGACTGTGTCCTGTCTTCACACTTACATGCATCTCATCTTAGAACCAGGCATTCTTCCAGTCTTTACCTTTGCCGAGAGACTGTAGAAAGAAATGATGACATTCCTGGTGGATTAGGTCATGGCACCAGTTGGTATTTCAGTTCTCAGTCACTTGAAATTTTACAAGAAAATTATGTTAACTCATAAGCATAAAATGAGGCTTGGTAAGCATACCTATTACTTACTCGCTCATGTAGGGCTAAAGACCTGGTGAAAGACTGTTGGGACCTGATTTCTGAAATACTGAAGATGCTCTTCAGTCCCATTGACAGTCAGGAATTAATGATATTCCTTTGTACAGGAAAGGAAATAATCATTAGAATAAAAAAGGCAACCTATACAATGGGAGGAAACATTTACAAAATGTTTTTTCTTTTTTTTTTAATTGTTAAATTTATTGGGATGACATTGTTTGATAGCAATTACATTGCTTCCAGGTGTACAATTCTACATTACACTGTCTATACATTTAATTATGTGCTGCAAAATTTATATTTGATAAGTAATTAACATCCAAATGTAAAAGAAACTCCTACAAATCAATAGCAAAAAAAAAAATAAGTCAATTAAAAAATGAGGAAAAGATTTGAATAGACTTTTTTCCAAAGAAAACATGCATGCAGCCAACACATATATGAGACTGGTACTCAACATTATTAAACATCAGAGAAGTACAAATTAAATGTTAGGATGGATATTATTTTAAAAGGTAATTGTAGGCAAGGTTGTGGAGAAATTAGAATCCTTGTATACTGTTGGTGGGAATATACAGTGGTGCTGCCTCTATGGAAAACAGCATGAAAGTTCATCAAAAAATTAAAAATAGAACTACCAAGCAACCCAGCCACTTCTGGGTATATATCCAAAATAATTGAAATGAGTATCTTTAAGATACATCTGTACTTTCATGTTCATTGCAACATTATTTACAATAGCCAATGTATGGGAACAACCCAAATGGCCATCAATAGATGAATGGACAAAGAAAATGTGGTATACTCATATATATATACACCATGACTATTATTCAATTTTAGAAAAGCAGGAAATCATGCCATTTGTGACAACATGGATGAGCCTGGAGGACATTATGCTAAGTGACACAAGCCAGTCACAGAAGGACAAATGCTACATGATTCCAATTATATGAGAATCTAAAATAGTCAAATTCAGAGAAGCAGAAAATAGAATGGTGGTTGCCAGGGACAGAAGAGAGGGAACAATGGGGAGTTGCTGTTCAATGCGTATGAAGTTCCAGCTATACAGCATGAACAAGTCCCAGAGATCTACTGTATAACACGGTGCCCATGAGTAACAGTACTGTATTGTGCACTTTCACAGTGAGGGTGCAGCTCATGTTAATTGTTGTTACCACACAGAAAAAGGGGCACAAGGTAATTTTTGAAGGTGATGGATATGCCTGTTGCCTTGATTGCAGTGATGATTTCACAGGTGTTTGTGTAAGTCCAAGCTCATCAAATTGTATGTGTTAAATATGTGCAGTATTTTGGATATAAGCTATACCTCAATAAAGCTGTTTTTAAAGACAAAAACAATATGATGGAAAATTAAGGTGATTTTTTTTTTAAATGCTGCTTGTTGGGGAGTCTATCTGCCATTGTAAGAGTCACATCAAAGGAGAGCCATGTTGGAGTTATTGTCCACATTTGGTAGCAGCAGTCACCTCTGATTCTCTGAGTGTGGAAAGACAGTACTGTTGTGGGCCCTGTTGCCAGAGCACATGGCTTGAAAGAGAAGAGTGACATCTATTTATTTTCCCCTGAGAGCCCTTATATTTTATGTGCTATGAGAATTGACTTATGCCTTTGTAGGCCTGTTAAATACTTAATTCGGTGTTGATTGTGCTGTGTGCATCTTATGGGAGAAGCAAATGGGGTGAAGCCTCCATGAGAACCCATTTAATGAGATGTAAGACAGCATACTGGGGATGTGTGTGTCTTCTTCCCCAATCCTGCCCTCCACATATGCACGCAGATATTTCTGGGGAAGAAAGTAGGCTCAAGGTATGTTTTTCTGACTTTCTTTTATTCCTCATTTTCAAAAAATCTATCCGCTTTTGCTAGAGATTTTTTAAAGCACTTTAAAGGCAGTTTGTCTCCAAATAAATTTCCGTGGCCTGTTCTAAATCAGTAAAGGAAGAAGATCATGAGGAACATGATTTGTAAAGGACAGTTTATTACAGGATGGTCCACCTTGATGAAAATACATCACTTTTGAAGGTCATTTCAATTATAACCACTGAAGGCTTCATATCCAGACAATTTCTTTCCATTATGATTAGCATGTTTAAGTCTTTTTAATCTCTTAGCACTGTATTTTTACTATTATTTGCATCTGGGGCAGGTAGCACAGTCTTTGGACTTAATGGAAATTACAGATAGTTAATGTGAGGAATAGAGCTATTTCTGCCAATGTGCATAAATTCCCTGTTTAGCTGATGGAGGAAGAATGTATTTAAAGACCCAAAATATTCTACCTGTTAGTTGATTTGAAGTAGCTTTAAAATAAGAAAGAGAATTGGCTTTGAGAGAGAGAAAAAACTATGTGGGCCCAATTCTTCTTCCCAAACAGAAAAGAACAATCTGACTAATAGAATGTGATGTACCTTTCCCTCTTTCTTTTACCACTGACATGTGGTTAGGACTGTAGGCCATGGAAGAAAGCAAGCAACAGAGAAGTTCAACTAAAGCTCCTATGTTTTCTAAATTTCAGTCTAAATGTCATGTGTCTTTGGTTTCTGATGCTACTGAACATTGATGCTCTCTTTTTCCAGAATGGGGATTCTAGGATGGGAAAGATGTGGCTGTATTGAAGGATTAAAACAGGGGAATCCAATCTTTTGGCTTCCCTGGGCCACATTGGAAGAAGAATGGACTTGGGCCACACATAAAATACACTAACACTAATGATAGCTGATGAGCTAAAAAAGAATCACAAAACAATCTTACGTTTTATGGAAGCTTATGAATTCGTTTTGGGCCGCCTTCAAAGCCATCCTGAGCTGCATGTGACCTGCAGCCTGCGGCCCTTGGGTTGGACAAACATGAACTAAAGAGAAAGCATAAGTAGAGGGAAAGATGATGATTCAGGAAGACTAATGGACAGAACACTGAGGAGGGATTTGGTCCAACACATGGGCATGATTAGTCTTGGCTTGGAGGAGAAATGGCCAGTTTTTCCTCTGCAGCTGGAGGGAAGGATGGCTGGGTTACAGCTAAATAAATGTGCAGGGCAGTGGAGGCTGGGGTCATCGGAGGCGCTGAGGGGTGTGATGATGGGACTACAGGTCGGGGATTTCACCCCTCACAGACTAGAGTGGTCTCAGCATTAAGCTAGCCTTTCTCTGATGGCTCACCTGCTGGCCTCAGAAGACAGGAACCAGGGAGAATAACCCAGTGAGGAATGTAAAGGGACTGACCAACCATAGTGTAGGTGGAGTAATTGCTTCATCCCTGAGAAGTCTCTGTGGAGGGGAAGGGCATAAAGTTTGCACATCTAAGCGAGACTTGCTGCTCCAGTAACTTCCATTCCAAGACATTTTCATAGTTAAATTTTTGGAATTGTGTTCAATTCAACCTCTGACTTGGGGGAAATTGGAGACTCCTCCAGTGGGGGAGCAAAAAACCCTGGAATTTGTTTATAAAAAATTGTGTATTCTGTGTTGAAACTTCAGTCACCTTGAAAGTACTCTCCATTTGATGCACTGAGACTCCTTTTCCTCTGCTCAAAACAGTTCTTGACTTAATTGATTTTGATGTCTTTTAACGCTTCTGCCTTTTTTTATTCCACCTCTTCCCCATTGGGAAAACATTTCCCTCTGAGGATATTTTTCATCCAGGGAAACAAAAAATAATTTGCTCAAGATAAGATTGAGTGAGTAGGGAAGGTAGGGCATGGAGGTCATGCCTTTTTTAGTCAAAAACAGCTGAACACTCAGCACAGTAAGGGCAGGTATGCTGTCATGCCACACGTTCTTTTAAATCACCCTTCATGAAATGGGCAAACACATTGAAAGAATCTCAAAAAATAAAAATAAAAAAATCACTGAAGCTGAACACAGCCTCTCCCAACAATGCCAGCTGGTACTGATGCACATGGGTTCCTAGAACACTCACTCCGTGGGGGAAGCCTATACTACAAGGGGCCCGCCTTCCAGATGATTCTGTTTTTTGTAGAGTGGGGGGTCCCCCACACGTATTTGTTTCTTTCCTAAGCAAGTATTTCCTTTACCATCAGTAGAAGCATTGGTTATTCCTCTCAGCTGCCACCAGGAAAAGGAAACATTTGTTCTTGATTGTGCCCCCTGGGTCTCATTAAGAACAAAGGGAGGAAGAAGTCAGAGATCCCAGGCAGGTGTGACAGCTCCTGCCTGTGTCATGTATCCTCATCCTCTCTTCCTGCAGATGGTTGGCTGTGACTATGAGATCGATTCCAATGCCACAGAGGATCGCTGCGGAGTGTGCCTTGGGGATGGCTCTGCCTGCCAGACTGTGAGGAAGATGTTTAAACAGAAAGAAGGATCTGGTAACAAAGAAACATACATAATCGAAGAGACAGGGCCCTGAGAGGGAGGAGGGCAAGATGGATTGCTGTTTTTAAGTAGATTGTGACTTTCAGTGAATTCAAAATGAGGAAGATGGAGAACAGTGAATTTGCTGAATGAATATATTCATTACTATTAATACTTTGAAGTTAGTCTTAGTCTCACCAACCCTGAAAACCTTCCCTTGAAATAGAATAACTGTCTCAGTAACGCTTTAGTCCTGCAACTTTTTAATATGATTATCATTTCTGTGAAGGCCATGATGATGAAACACACATGAGGATTTGCTTTTTGTCTCTGTTCTACCAACCACATTTTTTCATTAAAACATTAGGAGTTAGTAAACTCTGGGTATAGGTACAGGTATGTGTGTGTGTGTGTGTGTATACATACATAGAATACATACATAGAATATATATGTATTCACCTGGCATAGATTTCTTCTCTTGGGAACTCAATTTCCTCATTTTTTAGATAAAGAGGTTGACAGCCATTCCCTCCCATCTAAATATCCATTAATAGGGGATTGGTTAAATAAATGGGTTTATGTCATTTTTGCAGTTGTTGAAATGCTCAAAAAATATGAAAACATATTAAATTTAAAAAGCAATAGCTAGAATAGTTTATATATTATGATCCCAGTTGTTTAAAAATGTGTGCATATACATTCTTATACATGCATATAAAAATTTTGTAAGAGAATAAACTATTACAATAAACTATTAATTGTAATTATCTTTGATATAAAAGATTGGAGGTAAAGGAAATGGAAAATTTTGCTTTTAATTTTATACCTCTCTCTATTGTGGGCTTTTTGTCCTATGCAAAGGCATCTGGTCGGTATTTTATCATGGTTCTCTCTTAACTCCAAATCACTATAATTTTATCCTTTGTCTTTCTTCTGGATATTTTTTTGCAAATATGTATTACAAGTATGCATTACTTTTGCTCATGGTTAAATCTGCTTCAGTTTACATCTTCTGTCTACAAACTGTTCCGAAGCAGCACTTACATTCCCTGGGAGCTTTTGTTTTAAATTTGAGGTACCTCCCCTTTCAACTTGGCAGAGTCTGCCCGTGATCAATGTTTATAATTTTGGATTTTCTCTCTTCAGTGGAAGATAAAAAAGCAAACTCTTCTCTTTTATTTTTACCTCTGGTTTTCTTTTCTCTTGTTGTTGTTTGTTTGTTTTTAAATAAAGGATGAGGTGGTAGCCAGTTGATTTCCCTGCATGACTTAGTTCCCCTGTGAGGAGCCAGGCAATATCCTAAGTCAGAAAATAGCTACAGGTAATGACACTCCAAAGGCCTGTAAAGCACTAACCTCAGTTACATGTGATAAATATTTTCCCTGAGCTAGTTTTAAACTAGTAGTTTTAACCTGCTGCTCAGGCAAGTGTGTGTGGGCCAAATAGAATTTTGTCAAGTCTTATAGACTCATGTTTTGGTTCCTCTGGATGGGAGTTTGAAAGAGGGGTCTGAGTTTGTGGCCTACACCCCCAGCTTCTGAGCAAATCATTCCTGCTGGCAAGCCCAGGATTTTAGCTTCCAATACCCCATGCTACTTTAGTGTCCAAGGGCAAAGGAGCAGTCAGGCCACTTCCGTGTGACAAAGATGAGGGTTTGCTTGTTAGGCCAAAAAGCTTTGTGTATTCAGTGAAAAATGGCCAGGATGATCAGGGTCTTACAAACATGTTTTACATGGAAAGGTTGAAGGAATAGAGAATATTTAGCTTAGAAAAGGGCAAAAATAATGGAATACCAGAGCTGGGGGCGGACATCAGACGTCATCTCATTCAAGCCCCATCATTGTGCATAAGACAGTCAAAGAAATTAAATGAGTTAATGAATGTCATAGAGTTCTGACTTCCAGGCCATAGTACTCCTTTCACATTTCCTTCCCCAAAGCCCATCTTTTCCCCATCCTATTGTGTTTATGGGGTGATGGCTCTTAAGAAGTATAAATAGGATGAATATATAAAGTGCTGAGCCTTTTCCGCCAAAGAGAGGAAACCATTAGGTGTTAATTCCTTTTCTTCCCCACTGCGCCTCCTACCATAACACCTGGTAAGCAATAAAAAGACTGGCTAGAATTGTTCATCGACTTTACATGGATGTCCTCTGTGCTTTTTCAGATGGCTGAATTGGAACACATGAGAGAAATTATAAGATCACATTTCAGCAAAAGTTAAGAAAAAATAAGAAAACCAAAACCCTTTCTAATGAGAATTGTCCAGCAATATTTCTCATCACAAGCTCTATTCAGAGCACCAGATAGCAATCAATACACAGTTCTCTCCAGGATTCTCTTAATAAATTTAAGATATGATTAAATTACCTCTAAGAGTCTGCATTTAGCATGCAGGTAATGAGGATGAGCAAAAGGATGTATCCAATACAACGCTTAAGAAGATTAATCTAACTACAGCAATAAAGGGTAGCAGAGATGCTAATGGGAAGCTAGGTAGCTAAGGGGTAGAAAATTTTGAACAGTCAACATAAATTCACAGAAAAATAAATGCTGTATCAACCACAAAACCTTTAGAGTTCTATCCACAGCTATTTCACCTGTCCTTACAAAACTGTTTACACTGAGTTGCAAAGCTCCTGTGGTCAATCTCTTTAAACTTTCCCTAGCTTAGTACATCTACCAATCCCAGTGACCACCCAGGAGGAGGCAAGGGCATTAAATAATGGAGGAGGATGAATGACAGGTCAGAAACAGATTATGTTCCGTTAAGCTAGCGTGCCTCTCTCATTATTGTATCTTCTCTCCCTAGGTTATGTTGACATTGGACTGATTCCAAAAGGGGCAAGGGACATACGGGTAATGGAGGTGGAGGGAGCTGGCAACTTTCTGGCCATCAGGAGTGAAGACCCAGAAAAATATTACCTCAATGGAGGATTTATCATCCAATGGAATGGAAACTACAAGCTGGCAGGGACCATCTTTCAATATGACAGAAAAGGAGACCTGGAAAAACTGATGGCCGCAGGTCCCACTAATGAGTCAGTGTGGATCCAGGTAACACAGAAGGGAAACTGCTTACACGTACCGGTACCTTAATTAGGATCGCTCTAATTTTCTTGTTCACGGTATTTTCTAATGGATATTAATTAAGAATATTTAAAGCTTCTTTCTGTAAGGAACAGGGAGAAAAGCAAGATATTAATTTGTGCTGTTTATCACTTATTGCCTAGAAATTGCTGAACCCCCATAATGAAATGCTAGGGGCCCTAACATTGTCCACTGAGTTTAATTTCCAGTATGGTAGACATAGGCTGTTTATTTGAGGATGATTTTTCCTCAGATATAAAAAGGATGCTATCAATCTATGTCAGCCTGACATGAATTTCTAAGGAGCTTTATCATGTGGTTATCCTCAGACAACCTTTTTGTCCTCATTAAAGGTGACTTTGTGAAACTCTTGGGAGAGAAGGTGTTAAGATATAGGCTGTACTCTCAAAAAGCACAAATTATTTCTCTTTCTTATTAGCAAAGAACTAGAGTTAAAAAGTGGAAATATTAAACCGGTACAGGCAAAGCAGGTTGGGGATGACATGGCCCAAGAGAGAGTCAGAGCCAGTCATATTCAGATGTTAGAAGGAGGTCACTTCAGAGCCAGAGATCAAGCACTTACAGAATTTGGGGGCCCAGACTTGACAGTTAGGATCCATAAGTGTCAAAAGACCTGCCATCTTACCTGCCTACACAGGAAAGGATTTATATATGGGAACCCTCAGTCCCATGAAGCAACCAATCCACTGCTTCTAAGTTTAAGATGAATCTACTTCAGATTCATGTGATAAATAGATTACCTACAGGAAAGGGAAGTTAGGGGAAGATCCTAAGAGTAGTATTCCTTGGATAAAACCTGTGACCAATTTTATCTCAGAACCATATACTTTAAAGAAATTAATCAGCTGGAGATGTAGAGAAGGGCATCATGAGGCAATAACAACAACAAAAGTTATTTATTGAGGTCTAACTACATGGCAAGCACTGTTCTAATTATATCTAATTTACACTACAATTATTTATTTATTTAATCCTCACAATAACTCTATTAGTTCTACTATTATTATCCTCACTTTGTAGAGGGGCAAGTAAGGCACAAAGAGATTAAGTAACTTACTTGTAATAACAATATTAGTATGTACACTAGGTGACATACCAGCCTATTGTTGGAGTAATTCCCGTGTGATTAGACCACCTATGAATTTCTGTGAGAATTCGGTCAAGGAATAGTAGAACGGAGAAGATTAGGTATAGAAATAGCTGTAGGCAGATGTAGATGTGGAAATAGAGGTGGAGGTAGCAATACATTCATTTACTGGCATTTGTTCCAGTGCACGGCTCCTTAACTACTTTAAGATGATGTCGTATTTTTATATGACTGGTTTGCAGTGTAAAGTTGTGACAGCATTTGACTTGACTCCTCCCTTGCCTTTTAGCTTCTTTTCCAGGTGACTAACCCTGGTATCAAGTATGAGTACACAATCCGGAAAGATGGCCTTGACAATGATGTGGAGAAGCTGGTGTACTTCTGGCAGTATGGCCACTGGACCGTGTGCAGTGTAACATGTGGGACAGGTAAGGAACAGCTGCTCTCACTGTGAACCCACATCAGCTCCATAATGGGCCATGGAGGCATGCTAAGCTGGTGGTTTGCTTTCTGTGCCCGTAGGTCTGCAGGGTTACACAGAGAGGGCCCACGGGCCCGTGTGAAAGTGAATGTGCAGATCATCTCCAAAGGGAGAGGCAATTCTTCTTTTTTCAGCTTTGTATACCGTCCTTCATGAAAGATTTTGTTTGAAGAAAGGGTTACATATCTTTTTAAAAACCAAACAGAAAGACTTTAAAAAACCACAATTCTAGTTAAGAACCTAGGGTCCACAAAAGTCAAGCAACCCATCCCAAAACATACTATAAATCAGGGGTGTCCAACCTTTGAGTTTCCTGGGGCCACGTTGAAAGAAGAATTGTCTTGGGCCACACATAAAATGCACTAACACTAACAATAGCTGATGAGCTAAAAAAAAATAAATAAATAAATAAATTGATTGCAAAACAATCTCATAATGTTTTAAGAAAATTTGCAAATCTGTGTTGAGCCACATTCAAAGCTGTCCTGGGCCACAGATTGGACAAAATTGCTGTAAATCATGGCCAAATTCAAAACGTAACCAGCTCTCCAAATTCCTAGCCCAGTGTTCTTTTTCTGTCTCCAGGTTACAGTTTTTTATATCTATTAGGAGGGTAGTTTTCTCTCACAAAATCAAGTGTTGAGAGAGATTCCTTGCTGTCAAGTATTAGGATGGGTTACATTCTGCTACAGTAACAAAGTGACGTCACAGGAATTCAACACAATAAAGGTCTCTTTTTAAGACATCCCAAGTCTGACACACGTTGAGTGGCCCTACTTCTTGCAGCAAAGACATCTGAAATGCAGAGCTTCTAGCTTGCCCCACAGGGCACGAGAGAAACAGAAGAGACAGACTGGCTCTTGGTAATGGCCTTGGCCTGGAAGTGACACGGATCACTTCCGTTTCTTTGATGCACTCTAGTCCTAGGGGCATGATCTAACTGCAGCGAGAGGCTGGAGACCATAAAGGAGCGTGTGGACATTTGTAAAGCACAGACTCTCACTGTAGGCTAGATGGACTTTTCCAAGGCCTATGGCGGCAGAGGTCAGGGCCTGTCAGGTACTCTGGTCTCTTCACTCATTTGGGGGGTTGCTTTTATAGCAGTGCCATATGAGAGAGCCTCGGCTTCTCTGTTTCCTTTGGGATCTTGTCCAAATCTGTTCTGGCACTTCCTGCCTCTAACCTGCAGCTACTACTGCCTATAAAAGCCAGGCAGCTACAGGGTAAAGGGCCGGAATCAGCAGTATAGCAAAGCGAATAAGAGAAGGAGTGAATGGGCCAGAAGTACAGGGTCCTCTCCTCCAGGGGGTTCTCTCACACACTTTGTCACAACACCACTGGCTGACCTGGTCTTTTCCAGTCCCCCCACCTGCCCCAGGAGCTAGCTGTGGGGAGAAATCTGGAGACAGACATTGCATCAGGCGCCATCAATCTTAGGAACAGTTTTTGTATTACCAGTGCAGATAACCAAGGGTTAATTTAGACAATACAGGAATCATGTTCATTTCAAAATGTGATGTTTTGAGACTCCTAAGCCTTTAGAAGGCTTCTAGGTCAAAGGTGCCAGCTGCAGCGGCAGCCTTGAGAAGTGTCAGCCAGAGTCAGTACTGCTACGCCCACCGCTGCCTCTAGCATTTCCACATGGCCTGTCCCCACTGCCCAGAAGGGCTGGGCTCCCGAGCAGCCAAACCAATTTAGGCAGAAAATAAGCTCATGAAAAACATTTCCCTGAGGAGCAGTTATGAGGAAAACAAAGTCACCAGGAATATAGTTACTAATATTTTTTTTCAATTTCTCATCCCTTTTATTCTATTTTTTCAGTGAAGTACAGGCGTAAGCTTTAAGCTTAAATCACTGTCCCAGGACACTGAGGAGTAGAACTGAGCATGACTGGGTGGGAGGGACTCAAACAGGAGAACATCCACCCCACCCCATGCCCATTTCTCTTTCAACATAGATGAACCCTTTGCGTTACATATGCAATATCTCCAAGCATTGAAAATATAAGATAAATGCCTGATTTGTTCAGTGATCATAAAGTTACATCAGCAGTCAGCTAAGATCCTTAACAAATGTGAATTAGGCATTTGGTTTTGATACAGCCTGATATTTTAGCAATGTTTCTGCCTATTGGGGCAAATGTCATTCTAGTTATTAAAGCTTAATAGGAACTATCGGAATTTCAGCCGCACTGCCTATTTAAATGGCAGTGAGCTCACTTACTTGGCAGAAAAAAAGAGAGTACATCTACTTTTGTATGCTCAAACGTACAGAATGAAATGCCAATGCTCACATGGGACACACACTGTTAAATATGAACATTGGAAGACTGCCTGAAACATTGTGTCCTTCAGTGATGTTTTTTCTTTTTCAATTTTAAGTGGAAACTTTTTTTTTTTAAGTTTGATTTTATTGCTTTTTTATATTTTTATTTATTTATTTTTATTTTTGACAGAGAGGGAGAGATACAGATACAGAGACAGAGAGAGAACTGAACTGGGGGAGCTCCCAGTTCAGCATATGGTTCCGCACGGGCCGGGGCCGGGACTCGATCCTCGGTCCCCGGCGCTGCAAAGTGAGTGCTTAACTCACTGAGCCATCCCGGCTTTCCCATGAAAACTTTATATTATCAAAGTAAGTTAAATGCATTACTGAAAAAAGCAAAAATAGAGAAAGTCACCACCCATACACATACACTTTAGTACTTTGCTTTATTGCCTTTCAGTATTCTTTTTTAAAATTATAGGTGTACGAGCTGTGATCAAAAAATACAGTGAATGTTTAAATTTTAAAAATTCTGTATAGAGGAAGCCGGGATGGCTCAGTGGGTTAGGCGCTCACTTTGCAGCGCCGGGGACCGAGCATCGAATCCCGGCCCCGGCCCGTGCGGACCCATATGCTGAACTGGGAGCTCCCCCAGTTCAGTTCTCTCTCCGTCTCTGTCTCTGTATCTCTCTCTCTCTCTGTATCTCTCTCTCTCTCTCTGTCAAAAACAATAAAAAAAAAATTCTATTACAGCAAAAGACACATCGCTATTAATCCCCCTCTAAATACTCCTCCTCACTTCAAATACATGTATCCCATTGTTCTTGCCTCTTTCAGAAGTTCTTGAAGTTCTCTTTCATGAGTGTCTTTAGTGTGCTGTCATGGCTGCCTCGATGTCCTGAATCAGTCACATGTCACTTCTGGTACACCAATTTATGTCAAATAAAAAAATTACAGTGTGACCGTATCCACCTTATTCACTGGATCTAGTATTGTGAGACCTGGTTCTTCCCCCAAGTCAAAATGACCCTGAAAGGTAAAAGTTTTGAACTGATTCAGGACATTGAGGCAGCCACGACAGCATAACTAAAGATACTAATGAAAGGGCTTCTAGAACTGCTTCAGGGAAACTGGGATGGCTCAGTGGGTTAAGCGCTCGCTTTGAAGCCCCGAGGACCGAGGATCGAATCCCAGCTCCGGCCCAGGCGGACCCACATGCTGAACTGGGGTGTGCTTCCCAAATGCGGTGAGGCCCCCAGTTCAGTTAAAAAAAATAAATAAAACTGCTTCAAAAAGTGGCAAGAATGATGGGATAAATTTAACAATAAAATATAATAATATTAAAAAAAAAAAAAGAATGATGGGATAATTGTGTTCTAAGCGAGAGGAAGTATTTTAGGGGGGGGATTAATGACAAGTATCTTATACTGTAATGAAATTTTTTATTGAAACATTCATTGTATTTTTTTATCACACCTCATATGTGGTTGTGTGCATATGGATGTATTTACATACATATACACATTTTCACTTAAAACCATATATAGGTGCCTTTCTATGTGTCATTCAACCTTCATAGCTATCATTTTTATGGACACATTATATTTACTGGCAAGACAAAGCAAAATTTTCTTAACCAGTTCTTCATTGTTCCTCATCTTCTGATGAGCATCTTTGGGCCCATGCAAAGAATGATCTCGTTAGCGTTAACTTGTAGATGGAATTTCTAGGTTCAAAGAGTATAAACAATATTTTTAATATTTATTTTATTGTTTTTGACAGAGATAGAGAGAAGGGAGAGGGCCCAGATCAGTCTCCATAGTTGTATGTCTTCAGTTTTTGACATGGTTTAATTCCACACAAGTGGGCGGGGGCCGCACAGGGCAGAAACTGGGCTGGGGGCCTCCCAAATCGGAGGCGTGCCCCCTTGAGCCAGGAGCTGAACCAGGGGGTGAGAAGTGAACTAGGGGCCTCCCACATGGGAAGCACACTCCAATTCAGCATATGGGGCTGCACAGGCTGGGGTCAGGATTCGATTCTCAGTCCCTGGGGCTGCAAAATGAGCATTTAACTTGCTGAGCCATCCCAGCTTCCCCAAAGAGCATAAAAATATTATAATAATGTTAAGAAACTTATTACCATAAGTATTCCCATAGTACAATAAAAGGGTTACAAACAGATAATATCAAAAATTTCATTTCATTTTGATATTGTGTTCTTTTAGTTTTACATTTTTTTAAACTCAGAAAACATTTCAAATTTCCCAATAAAATGGACTATGTAATAACAAACTCCTGTATATCAACTACTCAGCTTTATCCAATCTTATGCCATTTTTATTTCAACTTTATTTTTTGCAGTAATAGTTTTTAAAGATTTATTTTTATTGTTTTTTGACAGAGAGAGAGATACAGAGACAGAGACAGAGAGAAGGGGGAGGGCCCAGAACAGTCTCCATAGTTGCACATCATTTGTTTTTCCACATAGTTTCATTCCACAGGTGGGAGTGGGGCTGCACAGGGCAGGAACTGGGCCGGGGTCTCACCCCAGTGAGAACTGAACTGGGGCACTCCCCAGTTCAGCATATGGGTCCACACAGGCTGGGGCTGGGATTCAATCCTCGGTCCCCAGGGCTGCGAAGTGAGCGCTTAACCCACTGAGCCATCCTGGCTTCCCCATCAACTTTATTTTTAAAGAAGAAAAATTGCACAAAACACTTGAAGAATAAATCCCTAATTCTACTTCCTCTCCTTTTTCTCTAGAGTTGACTAGCATCAGTATTTTATTCTGTGTGGAAGAAACACTAGAGAGAAGGAAAAGTGATCTTTGTAATGTTCTAGGGAAGTCTTAACGGTGGCTTGAATGAGAATTAAGATGACAGAGGTGGAAAAATTATACAAATGTGGCAATATTCAGGAGAGAAACTAGACTGGACTTACTGGTTGATTTAGTTTATCTGTTGGTAGAGAGTGGTTTGAGCATGAGGGAAGGTTTAAGAGTAACACCCAGTGTTTTTCCCTTGGGTTACTGGTTAAATGGTGGTGTCCTCAGACAGAAAATGTGAGAAGAAACCTCTCTGAAGAAGAATTTATGATTATATATATTCAAGTGCCTGTGAGATTTCCCGGGAAAAATTCCCAAAGGCAGTAACATGCTTCTTTTAAAGTGTTTGTCAGACTGCCCGTCTTAATAAGTTCAGGCTGCTGTAACAAAATATGAGACTGGATGGCTTAAACAGCAAACATTTATTTCTCACAGTTTGGAAGGGTAAGAAGTCCAAGATCAAGGTGCTGGCAGAATTCAGTCCCTAGTGAGACTCCTGGCTTGTAGAGGCTGCCTTCTTGATTGTTATCCTCATATAGCAGAGAAAGCAAGACCTGTCCTGTCCCTTCCTCATTTTATAAGTACATAAGTCCATCATGAGAGCCCTACCCTATTACCTAATTCAACCCTCATTATTTCCCAAAAGCCCTGTCTCCAAATACCATCATACTGGGGATTAGGGCTTCAATGTATGAATTTTGACAGGGGACATAAATATTCAGTTCCTAGCTCTGTCCTATCAAATTTATTTTATTCAGAATGGATTCCTGTTGTAATTATTGTGTTACCTTTCTTAACATATTTTTTCTGTGTTTCGGAATTACATTCTACAAGCTTGAGTTGCATGTGTGTGTGTGTGTGGTATTGTTTTGTTGTTGTGTGTTTTGTTTAGCTTCGTTTTCTTTTTTCCTTCCTGCCCCTGTACTCCCTCTTTCCATGTACGCCCCACTCTTTTTAGTGTTTTTGAAGTTTTTGTCCTGACCACACTGTGAAACCTCATTTCAGGACAGGACTTGCTAAGGTTGTTGAGCATTGCTGTCCCATAGTGACACTGATGATATGTCAGAAATCATCATGGAGCCAGCAGGCCTTTGGCTAAGCTCCTGGGTGAGACGCTGAGTCCTGTGTCAGTATCTTCCTTGGCCTAAAACCCAAGAGTTAAGGCTCTAAGAAGTTTGTGATGAGGGTGGTCTTGGTCCCATCTCCTGTGAAGCACTTTGAGTCTCCACACTTCACTGGCACTGAGCATGCGGCCTCTACTAACTAACTGCTTCTGGCTGAGAGCCTGACAGACCCTGCACTTAAGTCCTGCTCACCCTTCTGCAGGGATGTTTACCTACGTGAGCATTGTGTCTTTCTGCTTTTCTCTTTTTATATCTTTATATTTTGAAATTTACCTTTTTTTAATTGTTAAATTTATTGGGGTGACAGTGGTTGGTAATATTTTTATATATTTATATTTTCCATATTACTATGGTATTTGGAGCAAAGGGCTATTTTAAGCATGAATTCACTAAGATGCTATTTTCTTAATTTGACTATTGAAAATTTTTTATCTTTGTTCTAGATCAGAAATCCATGTGAAAAATTGGTAACACAATATTATAAATTGAGCTTTCATAAAGGCAGCTTCTTTTTCACAGCCCAGTTTTCACAGGTAAAGGGAACCCTTAGAGTATACGAGTGACAGTCCTTTCTCCATGTTCCTCTCCAGTCTTCTGTCCTCTCAGCCACGTTTGCTTCCACTCCTGCCTTACCTGTGGGAAGTGACTTTGGGTGGCCCTGGGGTGATTTAGGACTACCTGTCCTTCAGGAAAAGTTCAAAGGGAATAGAATGGTAAGTGCCACCGTCCATGACAAAAGGCTTGTTGAAAAAAATTCACCTGAGTTATCCATCAAAAGATTAACCATGAAAGTTCAACTAATGGATTATCTGAAAAAAAATAGCTGCAGAAATGGCTTGACACAGATGCTGGTCTCAATAGGAAGCTTCAGGACTCCTTATTAAACAAGAAAATATTTTAGCAAAAACTCAAGATCACTTTCATTAAAATCTGAAAGCTACAGTTTTGCCCCATTGCATTTCTAGTACTGCATACCTCTCTGTAAGTTGTGATATCTCCTAACCAAAATTTCCTTGTTTCCTGTAAAACTCATAGTAATTGCACTATTGTTAGAAAATGAGTCATCATTTCTGAATGTGACCTTTAACAGTTTTGTGCGCTGTGGTATCCCTTATTCTATATATTTGGGTCTATAAATACAATAGTAGCCGGAACAAAAAGGAAAACACATTCCCCTGCCCTGTATTTCAAGTTTTTTACTTGGCTGAATTCTCTCTGGAGTTTAGTTATTGTTCCTTTGTTTAAGAAACATCATGTTCTAGTAGGAAAAGGCAAATATTAAAAACTCTAAATACTATGCAAACAAAGCTCCTAGAGAATGCTGCAACTGCTTTAAGTTGCCTTGGAAACTAGATTGTGTTCACTGGAAATAACTACGTGTAGAACAGATACTTAGGTTTGCTAAAACTAGTCTTTATAGGGTTTATACGACAGTTTTTTTACTAACATTCAAAGTAACCATATAGTTTGAGATATGTCCACATACTATTGGTAAAGCATAAGAGTCATAAATAAGGACATATATTCCACTCTGTCTCTTATTTGTAATTATATACTGATGTTTAAAAGATAGAATTCACTTCTTTAGAAAATCAGAGTCCTATAGATACATCTTTGACTCTCATCTTAGTGTGAATCCATCTGACTTTATCCACTATAATTTTCAAGGAGGATCAACTAAATCCAGATACCCATCTCTAACAATATTTGGAGGATTTTTTTTAATGTAGATAATAGGATTTTTCATGAAGATAATAGGATTTTTTTGACATAGATTTAAGCATAACTATGGGATGAGGATTACATATGCATAAATAATATATAAAAGGAACTGCAAGTAACATACAGTGGAGATCTGATAGCCTTTCAGTTTTACTTCACAAATGAACAGAGAACACTTACCGGTAGCCAGAATGGCTAATTTACTTTTTCTTTTTTCTGTCTTTTTTCTTTCTTTTTTTTTTAAGTGATCACTAGAGTTTGCAATACATATTTACAGCTAATCCAAATCTACTTTCAAGTGACACTGTACCACTTCATGGGTACCATGAGTGCCTTATAATAACAAAACAATCCTAATTGCTACCTCTCATTCTCTATATCATTGTTGTCTTTCATTTTACTTATATAGAAGCATACCTAAGAGTAAGGAATATACATAAACATACATAATCAAATACACTATTGGCATTATTATTTTTAACAAACTGTTATCTGTTAGATCAATTCAGAATCAGAAAAATAAAAGTTTTTATTTAACTTTCAGTTATTATTTCTTTGATGTTTTTTCTTTCTTTATATAGAGCCAAGTTTCTGGCTTTTGTTATTTTCTTTCTAAAGAACTCTTAACATTTCTTGCACAGCATGCCTACTTGGCAGCAAATTCCTTCCATTTTTGTTTGCCTAAGAAAGTCTTTATCCTTCATTTCTAACTGGTTTTTCACAGGGTGGTGCAGGATTCTAGACTGGTGGGTTCTGTCTCTGAACACTTTAAATATGTTACTCCACTTTTTTCTTGCTTAAATGGTTTTTGAGAAGTTAAGATGCAATTCTTTGTTCCTTTATAGAGAGGTATTTTTTTCCCTTTGGCTTCTTTCAGGACTATTTCTTAGCTTTCATTTTCTGTAATTTGAAAATGATATGCCTACATGTAGTTTTTTGGGGCATTTATCCTGCTTGCTGTTTTTTGGGTTTCCTAAATCTGTGATTTGGTATCTGACATGAATGTAGTGAAATTCTGGTTCCTGTGGTTGTTTTCCCCTCATGCATCTCTGCTCCGGGAAGTTGTGACTCCCTTCG
Organism: Craseonycteris thonglongyai; assembly: GCA_004027555.1. Lineage (NCBI taxonomy): Eukaryota > Metazoa > Chordata > Mammalia > Chiroptera > Craseonycteridae > Craseonycteris > Craseonycteris thonglongyai. Next base: position 21,709 of record PVKE010023126.1, read on the forward strand.
TTCAGCTGTCTCTGTCTTCAGTCTTGGGAGCAACAGTATGTCCTGTTTCTTCTCCCATATATCCAAAATGAATTGTTGAATTTTCACTCTATTTGGCTTTTTACTTGTTAGGACTGAATGGCAACTTCCAAGTTCCTTACAGGTGGAACCATTAACTAGAAATCTTTCCAAGGTAGCTGATCTAATAATGGTCTGTGATTCTGCTGGTCTTCTTAGTCACATCCCATTTTTCCCCATGCAGCCCACAGAGATTAGTCCCTACCTTATTTGCAGACCCTTAGCTTTGTTCTCTACCATTCAATTGCTCGTGATTTCTTCATTGGTTTCTATACAGGCTTGCTTTGCTTGGAGTGACTTGCAAAATTCTGTCTACTTTTCTTGTTAACCTATGAGTATTGCATGATTCTCATGCCTCTGGTTTTAAGTGTGTGCATTGCCTGATTTGTACATAGTGGCTGCAGGAAAGAATAGTTTCATATTATTGTAACGTTTAAAAATGGATTCTTTATACAAAAGAACTTTGCCCTACCTAATTCCATTAAACATTCTTCAAGCATCAGCAATGCTCCAGTTTGAGCATTTCTTACATAATTTCTTGCAAGCTTTCTCTGGCTATGACAGTTAATTTATGTAATCAGTTTATTGGGATTTCAGGGAGATAAAGACTATTAGCTTTGAGTCCTCTAATGTTCTGGGGTGTATGGATTTCAGCAATGGATAAAATAAAGTCAAACCTCACTAACTGATGTTCATTTAGTATTTGTATCTGTTGAAATCAAAGTTATGGTATCTTGAGCTAGGAAAAAACATGAATTGTGTAACTGATTAATTGTGTAACTGACGGCTTAGTTATTTGCAGTAAGGCGGTTACATCATAGGAGTGTGAGGACTGGGTGAGTTGGGTTTGCTCTATTCTCTGGTCTCTAATTGTGAAGCCAACCTCGATGTTACAACATGTAGGAAACAGTTGTGGAAGAAGTTAATGACCATGATTGGGTGAGTGGTAGGCTGACCATACGTACAGTTTGAAACGGAACAGTGCTGTTGCGTTTTGTCCCATTTAAAATGGTACATCTGGTTAGTCTAGTGAGTGGGTTATAAAAAGGCTTCCAATTAAAGTTCAATTGAGGTTCAAAAACTGTTCTCAGGGACCTAATATGCATTAAGCACTATGCCAGGACTTAGGATACATCATGTACATACCATTGTACACAGATCATTTTATTCTCACAAAAACCCTATAGTACTATAATCTAACAAAGATGGTGACAAGAAAACTGATGCTGGAGAAGGTTAGGGAGATTTGCCTGAGATCACTCAGCAAGTGTTTAGAACAGGATTCAAATTCATTTCCAATTCTGATGGTGGTAGTGGTATTGATGTTGATGTTTGTGATTATTATTGATCGCATTCTCTCTCTCTCTCTCTCTCTCTCTCTCTCTCTCTCTCTCTCTTTCACTTCAGTGTGTTTGAGCTCTTATAGTGATGGGACCCAAGTTTTGCTTGATTAAGACTTCATTCTGAAAAATAGATCTAAAGTTATTGATCAAGGAAATCAGAGATGAGCAGGCCAAGAATCTTGAAAAGAAACAAGGGTTTTTAGTGAAAATGGAAATTAAAAGTTGGTAGAGTAAGGATGGACTTGTGAACAAGACAGATGGTTCACAATCCCTACTCATCCCTTCTTCCCTGCAGTTGATATCTATAATTAGGGATTCTCCTGACAGGGCCCTCTACTGATTCACAGAATTATCATCTCACATTATTAAAATCATCAATGTTATACCTAGGTTTAGTGTAAATTTCTTAGTTATTATAATTTTTCAGCTTTATAATTTGTGTGCTAATGTAAAATTTAACTTGTACTGCTTAATTTGTACTCACTGAAGTGGTTATAAAGAAAGAGATCTTGTTCTTTGTCAGTATTTTAAAAACTGGATTTTATAGTACTTTGAATCTCTTTCAGATTGTGTGATTAAATATTCAGTGCCTTGAGTATCTTTGATCTTAAGTTTAGATATAATAGGGAATATTGTGTTTTCTGCCATAGAGCATTACAGTAAGCTGTGTCTTCAATTGTTTTCTCTATATCCTTCCTAAACTGAAATTTTGAATCAAGAAAATCCTGTATGAACTAAATAAACCATTTAACAGGCTTCCTCTATTTTTGTCTCACTATTGATTGAGAATATAATGAGTTATATCACTGTTCAATTTTTTTTTTTTGGACATAAGGAACTTCACTTGTTTATAATTTCCACTCAAGACAATCAGGCTTAGGGGTATAGGAAAATAGTTCTTAAAACTAAACTTTCTTAATTGATCTTTCATTGCTAGTATCTAAGATTTACAAACTGTTTACAGCCATGTGGTGATGTTCTCATTACTACACGAAGATACTCAGAATTCTATAAAAACCACATTTTAAATTTGATTCTCATATATTTTGGAATGTGATTGATTTATATTTAATGTCTTTTTCAAGTAAATATTTCTAGATCAGCAGCTAACTCAGTGCTGTAATGACACATCCATTGACTGTCATTCTTAATTAAGTAAAATTTCCTTTTCAGCTCAGTGTGTAAAGAGAAAGAGATAAAAGGCAAGTCAAATTAAAATTATTTTTTATCCTTTAATTTTCAGGGAAAGGCCAAGGTCATATAGATTTAGCCTAATCTCTTAGACTTTCTGAACTTGCAGTATTATATCATGATCACTGCTCTTAAAGGAGGATTTGATTCTAACTCCCTTCATAAGAGGTATCACAATAGCCTATGTTAAAGAAAGATTCTGTTATTCCAGCAATTGGTTTACAGAGTTAATTAATGAGTATGTCACTCAAGATTAACAGTTTGAGTTTATTACTACAAAGGAGACATTATCATTTTGGGTTCCCTGCAGGAAATATATGGCACCCAAACTGAATCCCTTGGCTACTTTCAAAAGTATGGGTAGAATCTTACCCCTGTTAGAATGGCTATAATCAACAAGACAAGGGATAACAAGTGCTGGAGAGGCTGTGGACAAAAAGGAACCCTCATACACTGCCGGTGGGAATGTAAACTGGTACAACCACTATGGAAGGCTGTATGGAGATTCCTCAAAAAATTACGAATGGAATTACCATATGACCCAGCCATCCCTCTACTGGGCATCTACCCCAAAAACCTGAAGACCTTAATCTTTAAAGATGTTTGTACCCGCATGTTCATCGCAGCACTGTTCACAGTGGCCAGAACATGGAAACA
>PVKE010023127.1:0-24942 GCA_004027555.1 Craseonycteris thonglongyai
GGAGGGAGAGTTGTGGGGGGAGGGGGGAGTGGGCACCGGATATATGGTGGTGGAGGGGGTGCTGATTCTGGGTGGTGGGCAAATAATGCGATGCATGGGTGATGTGATGTGGACTTGTACATCGGGATACTATCTAATTGTTACCAACCAATGTCACCCCATTAAATTTAACAATAAAAATAAATAAAGTTAAAATTGAATTCCACAAGCCAAGAAAGATCAAACAAACATGAGGTAAATCTGTGGGAGAAAAAAAAAATCTAAAATTGAAGAAATTATCTCAGATTCAATAATATCTATTATGACCTTCTTTTATTAGCTCAACTTATTTTGTCTACTCAATAACTTAAGCTCTTTAAGCTTCAGTTTACCTATTGGCTTGTTGAGAGGCTCAGAATGGAGTATCTAAATAGACACTTACAATATATGTAAATCTCGAAACTCCAGATATTAAAGATGACTCTTATGTCTTGATTTTCTGAGGTCCCCATGGCTTTGAACAAACCCATTGATGCCAAGCATTCTGATACACCAAAATGGGGCACTAACCCACCAATGTGGAATTTGAAAAGGGGGTTGTCAAAAATAACTTCATTACCCTTGGCAAACATCCACTTTAAAAGTATCAAAGGAAAAGACAAGAAGTTCGAAATGATCATTTCTCTGGGGAAATTATTGATGTATTGAGGCATCTATCACTGCTGTTGGCCATTAAGAGTTGGTTATGAGCAGTCTGACCAGAGGTACCATTTTAAATGGGACAGAAAACAACCGTACTGTCCCGTTTCAAATGGTACATATGGTCATCCTACTGACACCTTCAATTTAGCCCAGTGAAACTAACTATATGTACTGTTTCAAATGGATAGTACCATTGCTTTCTGTCCTGTTTAAAACAGTACACCTGGTCAGCCTAATTATGAGGTTGGAGTTGGGAAAACAAATATTAATAGAATGTAGAGGAAGGAAAAGAGAAGCCCACCCTTCTTGCCCAAACAATTGTGGGGGAAAGACAGTAAGCAGAAGAATTCAGAGGTAGACATGTAGGCATGTAACTCCCAATTTTCACTCTGAGAGGTGCTAGGGGCTAGATCAGGTGAGGAGAACACAGTGAGCTGAGAAGATTCTTGCCCTGCTTCTGATGTGGTCTCCAGAAGAGTTTAGCAACACAGCACAAGGCTGAGAACAGCGGGCCAAGCAGTATGGCCTGGAGGAGAGGGCTTGGGTCCTGCTGAAGCCTTCCTCAGTTACTATGGGGGTGGGGGGTGGGGGGCATACTGAGTTAAGTAAGAGCCAGGGGCTGAGGGTGGAACTCCTGCCAGAAGCCAAGATGGAAGACAAAGCAGAGATACAAGAAGATTCAGCAAGGGGAAAACAAGTCAGCAAGCATGTCCTATCAGAAGCTGTCTGAGCTGAGGCGTACTGGACTCAGACATACAGCAGATATGAGGATGGCCCAGGGATAGGACTCTGTGACACCAACCAGCTCACACCCAAAGACAAGCACAAGGGCAGAGGGACCCTTATTCCCAGACTGCAAGTCCTCCCACCTCGGATCAGGGAGAAGAGACCAAGTGAACCCTCAAGAGACTATTCAAAAGATCAAGCTTGGTGATATGTCACACTGAAGTGCATGGCCTTTATTTCCTGCCCCCCAGTACATAGAGGTGAGGTGGGGCTTCTACCAATTAAAACCTTAAATAAAGATGTTTACTTTCTGTGCACATGTGGGAGTGACATGAACAAAATTTATGGCCCCGCTACAAACTAATGAAGGGTTTACTTTTTATTAAATAATGATGTTACTTCTTGATAGAACACAAATCCAGTAGTATGAACCTGTCTACCAGGAATCAGTGAGCAATAAACTCACTTTAAAAAATATTTTTTACTTTGCAACAAATTGCCAAAGGTTGTGTTGGTAGCTTCATGGTGCCAGGTAGGCAGTGGTCTTACACAGGGTCTATAGCGTGGGCACAGGACTCAGAAGGAACTGATGTGAATGCAACTCCCAATGAGCCCCACCTTCATGGCCTTGAGCTGCCAACTTCCTCTGAGGCCAAGTGCTGGCCTGTGAAATGAGTGTGACACTCAGCCCCACCTCACAGGGCTCTTTTGAGGGAAAGCTTAGAAGGACTTGGGACAGGGCCTGACCCCTTCACAGCAATTATTATTTCTGCTCATAAGAGGTTTATTACCAGCATTATTATTGCCACATTCCTCTGTTTGCTGCCTTGTAAGTGACTACAGAGTGATTAACTTTTCTTCCTTAAATTTAAGGCAGAACTTTCTTCTATATCTAAAATAAATGTTGGTTCATTCTCAGACATCTCCACAGGATTGAGACCCACATGAGGGACACTGAGGAATTATGTCACAACAGCACACCGGCCAGTTACCCAAGGCTGGCTCCAAGCTATCTGAGGAGGGGGATTGTGCATTATTTGTTGCTTTATCCCCAGGGCTCAACACAAGGCCTAGGAACACAAAGGAGCTACAGGTACTCCCCAGTGGAGAGCTCCCCTCCTTGCCCTTGTTCGAGATACTTTCTGGTTTCTTCTTTCAGAAATGCCTTCAGGTGCTGAGCCAGCAGCTTTCATATACCCTCTGTGGTGACAAGTTTTTAACTTTGAGGATGGGCTTCATAGTTTTTTTTAAATGTGGGCAATTTGGATCCCAGATAGCCAATAAGGCAAGGGGAATCAAATAAGGCTGAGTAAAAACTATTTTTGGTCAAATGTGCTAGGAAGCAGTTCAAGGTGTAGCCCATGTGAATCGGGGAGCATTGTGGGAAGAAAATGCACAAATAAGTATACCAGTAAACCTCTGGAATCAGTGAACATTCAACAACGATCAACAGATTAGGAGGTGAGGTCTGATTTGTTTAATTTTGTGGGCTTAACTCGGGAGCTTTAAACTTACCATGGTGAAAAATTCTGCTTTAAAGAACAAAAGAATAAGTTGTCATTCAGTAATGTTCATGTAGTACACTTCTCTATGAAAAACAAATAGTGGGATGCTGGGATAGCTCTACAGGTTCAGTGCTTTCCTTGCAACTGTGAGGTCTAGGGATCAATTCCTGGCCCCGGCCCATGCAAACCCATATGCTGAACTGTGGCACAACTGGTAACTGCTGGAATGGCTTGGTGGCAAAGGTTTTCACCTCCCATGTGGGAGGTCCCCAGTTTAGTTCCCGCCCTTTTGGCCCCACACCCACCTGTGTGGAATGAAACCATAACACAACTAAGGATATACAACTATGGGGACTGCTCTGGGCCCTCTTCCCTTCTCTATTTCTCTCTCTCTCTTTCTCTCACCTTTTCTCAAACAATAAAATAAATCTTAAAAAAAAAAAGAAGAAGAAGAATGTATGGACTGTCTCAGGCAAGATGCAGTAGAAACTGGTCACAGGAACTGCCTCTGAGGTGGTGAGCTGGGTGATGGGAGCAGACAGACTTTTCCCATAGAGCATTTTGTATCTTTCAGATTTTATGCTATATACATGCTAATGCTATTTAACAACACCAACAAAGCAGGAGGAAGCAGTAGCATTCCTTTCCTCTACAATAAATATTTAATCTGCGTTTTCTCTAAAAAACACAAACAATTAAGTAGACCATAAAAAGAATTAACAGGCAACTAATGATCCCATGGTGTCTGTTAACACATCCCTGGCTTGTTCACCTAGCCTGGCAAAGAAGGACATTTCATATCTCCAAACTGTTTAGTAGGTCTGTGGTTGAAGACAATATATACCCCTGACCTAAAACCACAGAGATAATTTGCAATAAAGATAATCAGTTTTACAAATATGAATCCTATAATTGGCTTTTGAAAAGAAGCATTCAGTCTCCACCATTCCCTTTCCTTACTTCCTTCTTGGTCTTTTCACCACTCAGACACCTTCCCTTAGGGCAAGAGGGCTGGAAAAGGGGTCACACTTAGCCTCTTCTTCACCTACTCAATGAAGACAGACAAACATACTATAACAGGTGATTAAAGCTAGGCTTTGGGATCACTGGTAATTGTTCTTGGACTCTGCAGTTTTTTGCTTGGGGCTGCTGCTGCTGCTGATTTTGGTATGAAATGAATTCACTTTATCTGAGAATGGGCTGGATTCCCAAATCCCTCCCACTGTAGATTTTATATCTTAAATGAATGTGTGAGGTGCACCATGGAGGAACCAAAGACAGTGACTTTTGACCTTGACATCCTCAATGCTGTTTCTTCTGCCTTCAGAAAACAGCTCCCAGGGCTTGTTTGGGGTCCATCCCACCTCTGCACACAGGCCTTAGGGAGGACACATGTTGTCATTTTCCTAGGACCACAGGGCTTGCAGCAGGGATGGGAAAGCAGCCCGTGGGACTAGAGTCCATGGGCCACAGAGGCCTCTGTAGGAAAGCAGAGACAGGCCTTCTCTTGGGCTGCACTCAAGTCCCCAAGGATGAGGGGTCACACGTCACCACCATCTTGGTCATAAGAAGTCTGAGGTTAGGAGATCTAGGAGACAGAGTCCAGGGTTGACAAGTGTCCTCTCTGAGCTCTGAATCCAATCCATTCCCATCTCCACCCCCAGCCATCCTAGCATATAATCCAATAAATACCTTTTGTTTCTTCCTGCTTAAGACAAGAGTGTGGAGTGGCTTTTCTGTCTCTTATAATGAGCATGTCCTAATTGACATGGTAATTGCAAAGTCTAGGAGACTGACTCTTGGATCCAAAGCTGGAAAAGCAGGGGGCTGACCTGGACCAGTGAGTGTCTCTGACTTCTTGGACTACTCTATCAAAGTCATCATTACCTATATTCTCTTATTTTCCTTTTGTGGGAAAATGGGGGCTACAAGAGGGAAAAAGCCTGACAAGCATGTTAATACGAGAGTGTTAGTTAAATGGAGGTTTTATTCCCCTGAGCTCCCTACCTGTATGTAACACACTCCTCCTCATTCCTAATCAGGTTTTTTCAGCCCCACCCCTGAGCTCAGAGTCCAGAGCTAGTCCCACGACTCCAGTAAAGCACAGAACATTCACTTACTGGGAACTACAGGGTCCTCTGAAAAACTTTCCAAGTAAATAGTGAACCTGAAGATAGTACAAGGTTAATAATTTGCTCCCCAATACTGTGAAACCTTCTCTCAAAGGTAGGTGGCAGTCAGCAGAGCAGTTTGACAAGGACCCTGATTCAGAGTGCTCATGTGCTTTATTTGCTTCCCCAAAGCTCAAATCACCCCCCTGTTTCTTTGATGGTGTAAGCTGTATAGGAAATTCATGGACAGTTCCCCAGATTGAACTCTCAAGTATAAGGAAGAATGAAACACTGCAAAGATGCTCAATACCACTAATAGTAAAAACTAGACACAGCTTTTCACCCATTAGACTGACAAAGATGAAAACAACACTGGTGAAGGCATAGAGAATGTGAGTTGCTACAACTTGGTTGAAGGCAATTTTGCAGTAGCTCCAAATCAGAAATGTGTATATATTTTTTTCCAGTTACAGTTGACATACAATATTATATTCGTTTCAAGTGTCCAACATAGTAGTTAGACATTTTATATACCTTACAAAGTGATCACTCCAATAAATCTAGTATCTATCTAATACCATACATAGTTATTACAATATTATTGAGTTATTCCAATATTATTGACTGTATATCCTATACTGCACTTTATATCCCCATGACTATTTTTATAACTGACAATATATACTTCTTAATCTCTTCACCTTTTTCACCCATTCCCCCCAACACCCTCTTATCTGGAAACATGCATATCTTTTTGAGCCAACAACTCCCTTCTAGGAATTAACCTAGGAAAACATTCCCACAGATTTTCAAAGATATATGAGAAATAAGGATACACACACACATATTTATGTTTATATATTTACGAGAGCCAATCTCCAAGAATGGCCCCCAACAATTCCCCCCTCCCTACATGGGCACACATGCTGTTCCTACATCAAGAGATAGAGCTTATCTCCCACCCCTTTGAATTTGGGCTTGCCCTGTGACTAGAATTGACCAATAGGATATGTCAGAAATGACATTCTGAAACCCAGTCCCATGTTGTGAGAAACCCAATCCAGAGGTGGAGACCAGTTAGAGGGGAGCCAGCTCCTGCCGACAACCCCAGCTCAGCTCCCAGCCACTAGCCAGCACCGGCTGCCAGCCATGTGCGTTCATTTTGGACCCTCCATCTTTGCCAACAACACAGGCAGAAGAACCAGTCAATTCACAGAAACATGAGAAATAACAAATTTTGTTTCAAGCCACTAAGTTTTGAGGGCTTTGTTCCTCAGCAATAGATAACAGAAACAATATTCATTGCAATCGCATATGAAATAGAGATAAACTAGAAATAAAAGGCCACCAGTAGGAGAATGGTTACCTAAGTTATAGTCCAGCCATATGATGCAGCCATTAAGAAGACTGAAGTAAATCTGAAGGTAGTGACGGGGAAAGGCCCCAAGACAGGTTAATGAAAGCAAATTTCAGAACAATATGCCTATTTTAATTTTATGCAATATATATACACACACACACACACACATATATAACTTAGGTAAGTACAATATGCCTATTTTAATGTTATGTAAAATATATATTACTTAGATAAGTACACACACACCAAACCATTAACAGTAGTTCCAAGAGAAAGATGGATTTGTAGCAAAGAAGAATGCAGAAGCTTCTAGTTTTTTATTTCTGCATTGTCTTATTTTTTTTATTATTGTTGTGTTTTTTTTTGCTGTGAGTATGTACTCATGTATTAGTTTTATAATCTAATAAAAGATGACAAATAGATTTCTAAGCCTTTTCAACTCAGTCCATTGACTTCCTGAGAATTTAGGATGAGCTCAGTTTTATGTTAGCTGTCATTTCACTGAGCACCCATGATAAACCAGACAACCCACACGGTATTTCTAATTTTCACAACAACCCAGGCAGGTGGGCATTATTTCTCCTAATTCAGAATGTGGATACTTGGTTCAGAATGGATAGGTAACTTTCCAAGTTTCACCCAACTGAAGAGCAGGGCCACTGTTTGAACCCAGGTGGGTCCCGCTGCAAAGCCCATGTGCTCTTCCAGGTAAGACAGGGCCTGGCCCAAGGATCTGAAAGTCTGCCCAGGGGAAAGAATCATACATATAAGAATTACTGAGGGATGCAAAAATTGCACTCATGGGCCTGGGTTCAGATCCCAGCTTCACTGCTGGTCATCTGGGAGGCTGTGGACAAATGACAGCCTCCTGTGCCTCAGTCAACCATGGAGCAAGCATTTATTGAGTACCTCCTAGGTGCCAGGCACTGCTCATGCCAGGTCCCCAGCACCTCAGGATGGAAATCCCTACCCTCCTGGAGCTCATGACATAATATGGGAGTCAGATACGATACGAAACAAGTGACCAGATAAATGCACAATGTGACCACAAAGAGTGAGAAAAGCTAAGAAAAGAAAATACAGAAATGCCTCAATTTCCATGTATGTAAGGTGAGATGCCAATGGTGCCAACTTCATAAGGACTCTTGTGCTGAGTCAATAAAACATTTCATGCAAAATGCTAGTGCCAAGCTGAGTCATGCTGAATTCCAATAAATGGGAATATTAATAATAACAATTTGCTAAATTGTATATATATAGGCTGTGATAAAGGATGTTTTTGTTTTGTTTTGTTTTTTGTTTTTTGTTTTTTTAAAGATTTCTTTTTATTGTTTTTGACAGAGAGAGACAGAGACAGAGGCAGAGAGAAGGGGGAGGGCCCAGAACAGTCTCCATAGTTGCACATCATTGGTTTTTCCACATAGTTTCATTCCACAGGTGGGCGGGGCTGCACAGGGCAGGAACTGGGCCGGGGTCTTCACCCCGGTGAGAACCGAACTAGGGGCACTCCCCAGTTCAGCATATGGGCCCACATGGGCCGGGGCCGGGATTCAATCCTCGGTCCCCAGGGCTGCAAAGTGAGCGCTTAACCCACTGAGCCATCCCCGCTTCCCTGAGGATGTTTTTTTTAAAGGTGCATGGCAAATGTGTTAAATGAATGTAAGAAGGAGGTAACCCACCTGGGCTAAAGCAGTCATGGAGGACTTCCCAGGGGAGCTCCTACTCCCTCCAATCTGTGCTCAAAGCCAGACGGAGCTTTGTTTGTAGGACAGGCCTCGACCCTACCTGGGAGGCCCTGGAGTGGCTAACCACAAGACAGGGAAAGCGGAACTTGTCCACCACCCTGCTACTGCGGTTAGTGGGGGGGCCTTATCAGCCTTATTGCAGAGAGGAGCTGGGCCTGACACACCGTGCGGGCTGAGAAACCAGACTCAGAACAGGCCTGCTGCGGCTGCCACTGGGAGGGCGTTGGGGGTGGGGGCGCAGGAAGGCCTGGGGGAGCACCGGGTTATTTGTTATGGGGTGAAGAGGAAGCTATAAGTGGTCCTCTGTCCTCCATTAACAGCAGGATGGAGTCAGGCTGGAGCCACCGGCTGTGGAATCAGCCTTGTTTTTTAAACACACATGGCTGGCCTAGGCCTTTTAACCCCCAAACACCCCAGGGTTCCTGCAGGAAGAAAACAGTAGCCTTTGGTCTAGAAACTCTACAGTGGGGGTGTAGCTTAGGGCATTTTTGTTCCACTCAGAAACAAACAGAAGATAAGAATATTGTGATAAAAGGGACTGTACTCTTATAATGGATTATTCAAAGTCAGGGCATCTGGGCTGGTTATAATTTATACTTGAGACGCTGCATTGTATATCCTTAAAGCTAAGAGCAAATAATAAAAATGGATTACTCCTGTCTGCAAAGACATATGAGCTATTTCCACCTCTTCTACCCTCTGAGTGTCCCCCTCCCATCACCAAAAGCTACCTGAAAGTATGGGATCTAGAAGGGCTCAGACTCTCCCATGCCCCCTCTGACCCTCTCCCCTACCATATTCCACTTGTACTTTTTCTATAGAACTCTTAGGTGAGGTGAAGAAATTATCAGAACAGTAATTCTAAACTTTCTGGAGAAGTCCCAGATTCCTTGGAAATTTCATGAATGCCATGCACCTTCTCCCTAGAAAAATGCATGTGTACACACCACACAGAACTGTGCAGCATCAGGGGCCCCCCTTCTGCCCCCCAAGCACATTCAAAGTATCCAAAGACCCCAGGTTCTATCCCTCTTAGATCAGACTGATTGGAAGCCTCCTTCCAGCTCTCACTCTACAATTGCTTTGATTCTATTCTACATATGAGATAATCCTTAGTAACCAATGTAATTACAAACATATTTCAGTGGCTCAGAAACACCTATTAGGAGTGCTGAAGCTCAAGTTAGCAGGATGAGAACTGTTACCACCAGGGTTTTCATCAAACAAGCTCCTGGACAACAGATTTGAACCCCAACTCTCACCCATGACGCAGGGAAGAGTGTCAAGGACCCACCCTTAAGGCTCAACAGGACTTCCAACAGCATCATCAGACCCACTACTAGGCTGAGGAGCAACCAATGAGAAGGCAGAGCTTCTCAGTCCGCTGTCCTCATCCTCTCATGGCCTCAACCCACACTCCATGATGGGGGTCTGTAAGGCCATGCGGCTGAGCAGAGCCGTACTGCCTGAGAGTCCAGTCCAGATTGGTTTAGGCCCCAGACCTCAGAGAAAGGTCAGAGAGTGAACATATAACAGTTACCATGACTCTCTCCATTCTTGACATAGAACAAAGGTCTGTTTCTCCTCAACCCAGCCAATCGCTGATGAGGGTTATTTTTCCAAAAGCCTTCAGTCTTTATTATTACCCTGAAGTTGGGATTCCATGTTCCCTGCCCTTGCTACACAAGAACCATCCCAGAGCTGCCAGAAAGCAATGAGCAAGGCAAAACCACTGCCCCAGAGGCAGTCCCTTCAGAAACCAGGGTGATCAGGAGGAAGTAACTTATGTGAGGCTGGGAGATTAGGATCCACAAGACTGGTCAGGCTCAATGGGAGCAAGCCAGCCTCAAAATGCAGGGATGATTACTAACAGACGATGTCCCAACCTTACACATGTTCCACATCACAAACTGGAAAAAATGCCGAATTAAATATGAAACAGGAAATGGAGATAAAGAGCTATGCACACACACACACACACACACACACACTCTCTCTCTCTCTCTCTCTCTCTCTCTCTCTCTCTCTCTCTCTCTCTCTTCTAGTTAGCATGGGGATGAAAGCCAGGGGTGGCAATTTTTAATTAGAAAGGAGGACTAATAGCCAGCCTCCAAGACCAAAGCATCCATCTCTGAAACTCTAGGCCAGAGTTAACCCCTGCAGCTCCAGGATGGGGGTGCCTTGCTACAAATGGCCCCACTGCTAGAGAATGCTCGCCAGAATTTTCTAAGCCTGGTTTCATTAATTGAAAAAATCATTAAGAAAGAAAAAGAGGGAGGAAGGGAGGGAGGGAGGGAGGGAAGAAAAGGAAAGAGGAGATTGAAAAGAGGAGGGGAGGGGAGGGGAGGGGACTAGAGGGAAGGGAAGGTCAAGGAGAGGAGAGGAGAGGGTCTACTTGTCCAGCAGGATGGTGTGTGGATAAAGGCATCTGAAGCCTGAGAGAAATGGGTTCAACTCCCAGCTCTTCTATTTACCAGCTACATGACCATGGCCTAGTTGCTTACCCATTCTCTTGGCCTCAATTTTTCTCATCTGTGAAATGAGGATGATAGTACAAATGTGGCAGGGTTGTTGTGAGGATTAAAGGAGATGATGTATGAAAAGCACTTGTTTGCCTGGAACATTGTAAGTACTCAAACATGATGACTATGGCTACTATTAAATTAGTTTCGTTATTACTCTTTAGTGTCCGTCTCAGTATGTCTAAGGCAGCCATTTCCTTCAATGAAATACAAGGGGATAAACTTCCTTCTGGAGAGACTGACTGGAAGTGTGTGGGGATGGGGGGGTGGGGGGAGCATAAGTAGTTGCTCCTTCAATGAACAGAATGAAACAATGCACCCCAAATGACAATGCAGTTTGATGTCCTGGGTTGGAGAGTCCAGCAGGCTGTTCTTTGGGGAAACATTTCACCTTCACAGAGAGCTATAAAATAGGAGCAGAGGTCCCTCCTTCCCCCAGCCTTTTCCCACCCATCACACACTTGAGTAGCACTTGATTCCAGCAAGGAAAACAAAATAGGTCCATGGGTTTTCCACCTTTCTCTTTCCACTACTATTTGATAAGGAAAGAACTCTTCCTATTTCAAAGACCATTTAAACAGCTAGTACACAGAAGAGTGCCAGGCACATAGTAGGTGCTCAATAAATACCTGCTGGGCAATCAAATGGACACATGTGATCTGGTGTGGGGACAGTGGTTACCCTTAAGGGTCTCACACTCCTATGAAAAAGACATACAGAAATCTCTTCTCCCCTTCGCCAAATTTCCATGTATAGGGTAACAAAAAGCAACTAAATTATGGCCCCCAAATATATTTCTGGTTATAAAATTAGTTTTGGAAAGAACTGAGTTTTTTCTTTCTACTTTCTGCCTCCCCATGACCTTTACCCATATATTCTTACTAAGGCATTGTACCCAGGACCTGACATACAGCAAATCCACAATAACTATTTGTGTAATAAAAAATAATAAATAAATACACGTACTGATGTTAAGAGCCACACTGCTAGCCTGATGCGACCATCAGAGAAAGATGGTGGCATTGGCAGCAGAGCCCCAAGCAGCAGCCACGTGAGTTTTTGTCCACTAGCGTCTGGTACGAGATCATATCTTCCTAAATGAAATCACAAGGCCAGACCTGCTTTGGGAGTGGAGCATTACCAGCTCGCTCCATTGACTCAAGCCATATGTTTTGGAAAAGAACAGTCCATCGTTATTAGTAGTAGTAGAAAGGGTGCAAATAAATTACATTTTGTGAGGATTTATATGCCAGACACCACACTGGTTGATTTATCTCCAATATATCCTTAAATTCTCACAACAACCCTATGAAGTAGGTCACAGTATCCCCATTATACAGATAAATAAACTATAGCTGAGAGAAGTGAGATAACTTGCCCATGGCTGCTCAGCCAGTCTGTGAGACTCCAAAGGGTTGTCCTAGCCCACCTCTCAGCACTGACCCTCCAGCCTGCACCAGCTCCCAACCCCATCCAGCTGCATCCATTCCTCAAACACCTCAGATGTTTGTTCAAACACTTTCCTTGGCCTGGAAGGCCCTTCCCGTGTTGCCCACCAAAGAAAGGCTCCCTCATTCTCCAGGACTGTGCTCACCTGCTGCTCCTTTCTGAAGCCTCCCCCAGCCAGCCCTTCTCTGTGCCCTCAGTTCAGAGCATTAGACCACAAACCCACTTCACTCACAGGGGGTCAGGAGCCAGTGCCACTGTACCTCCAGCACCAAGCACAGTCACCTGCCTGCCACACAGTAGGAACACATAAGTGTCCTATAATTAAGTAAAATTAAACACATCCTTCCTTGAATAATAGAGAAGTACAGTTATACTCCACATAACAATACTTTGGTCAATAACAGACCACATATACAACAGTGGTCCCATAAGATTACAACAAAGCTGAAAATATTCCTATCACTTACCAATGTGGTAAACATCGCAAGGTTTTAGCATAATGCATTACATGTCAGTGGTGTAAACAAACCTACTGTGCTGCCAGTATATGAAAGCATAGCAATACAATTATGTACAGTACATAATACTTGATAATAATAACAAATGACTATGTTACTGGTTTACATATTTACTATACATACTTTTTATCATCATTTCAGAGTGTACTCTTTCTACTTATAAAAAAATGTTTTTTCAATGTATGGTGTCAGATGGGTACTAGACTTCTTGGGGTAGTCACTTCATAAATTACATAAATGCCTAACCACTGTGCTGTACACCTGAAACTAATATACAAGTAAAATAATATTGAATGTCAACTATACTTAAAATATATGAGGGCTATACAGAAAACATCCAGCCATAAATGCCTCTATTTTTCATATTACATGGTTAGAAACTTTCCAGACAGCCCAGGTAGATATATAGATAGACAGACAGACAGACAGAGAATAGTCATGGAATGTAAAGTTCAGCATAGGAAGTATAATCAATGGGACTATAATAGCTATGTACAGTGTCAGGTGGGTAGTAGACACGTTGGGGTTATCGCTTTGTGAGGTGTGTAAATGAATAATCATTATGTTGTTTTGTACACCTGAAATGAATAATAAAAAATAATTTTTTTTTTTACTGTAAAACAGTATGCTGTGTTATACCGGCAGCAGCCTCATACATCTCATGTTTACTGTGTTTCTTGGTTGCATCATTTTCTCTTGTCCTCCATTTAATCTCATGTTGCTTAGTAAATTTACTATAGCCTAAGTGTACAGCATTTATAACATCCACAGTCATGTACAGTAGTGTCCTAGGCCTTCACATGCATTCAGCACTCACTCACGGACCCACCCAGAGCAACTCCCGGTCCCACAAGCTTCATTCATGGTAGGGGCCTATACAGGTGTACCATCTTTTTTATCTTTTATACCGTATTTTACTGTCCCTTTTCTATGATTAGATATGTTTAGATAAACAAATATTTACCACTGTGTTATGATTGCCTACAGTATTCAGTAGAGAACATGCTGCATGTACAGGCTTATAATCTAGGAGCAACAGGCTACACCATGTCGCCTGTGTGTGTGGTAGGCTATACCATCTAGGCTTGTGTAAGTGCACTCTTAAGACGTTCTCACACAGATTAAATCACCTAGTGATTTAATTTCTCACAGCATATTTCCGTCAATAAGCAGCGCATGACTGTAAACCCCCAAGTCATTCTGGGACATTGCCCACTCTGGTTGCAGATGGGATGAAAAAGGGGTGGTGGTGGGGTGGGCTCTGCTTGTTGCCCTCCAGCAACAGAATGGACTAAAAGACCTCTGGAAATCCCTTCTATACTACGTAGCTCCCAAATTCTATGTTCTTTCCAGAGACTGGTCACAAGTCCCTATGGGTAGGGTGGCCATAATTTATTGTCCAAACCAAGATACTTTTTTAAATGAAAGGGCTCATACAGGCATTAATTTGGCCCACCCCAGGCAAACTGGGATGTCTAGTCTTTCTACCTACAGGATTGAGGACAGAAAAGCTTCCTCAAAGTTCAAGTTTACATAGCTCCATGCCTGTAACCTGTTCAAACTTTTCCAAAAGATACAGCCACTTCTCAAAGAGATTTTGGCAAACCACTTCCCTCAGTAACATAATAAGATACATAATAAGTTATAATGCAATCTATCTTCTGCCTAATGTCCTCTGGTTTCTCCTGCAGATGCTCTGCACAGAGGTACATACCGGGCCTTCTGAGTGCAACAGACACTCCCAGAGGACAGGAGATAACACTAAGTGGCCTATTCCAATGAATAGTTCCCATCAGTGCCACTCCTTCCAAGGGGTGAGGGTTCAGGGGTATTTGGAAGTTGGGAGTAGACAGGATCTTTAACCAACTTTCCCCAGGTGGGAAAAGGAAGGGAGTCTAGCCACTGATCACCAGGTAGAGCCCCTTCGTGTAGCATCCTTGAGGTGCCCCCACATGTCCCAGGGAGGTAGAAAATGGAGAAAGTAGATGGTACTTCTTGTCCTTCCTCCAGGTCAGAATGTGGGCCCAGCCTGGCTCCCCTTTCTTCCTTCCCTCTGGCTCTGCTGTAGGAGAAGACATCAGTCCAGGGGTCTTTTTGGGCTGACATCATTCTCCATGCCACTTCCTATGTGTATATATCTTTCTTCCCAAAGGAGACAGTGAGTTCCTTAAAGGATCTGCCTCTAGGGTCAGCCTGACCCTAAAAAAAGCCCATAGACCAGGGGGTATTCAACCTTTTGGCTTCCCTGGGCCACACTGGAAGAAGAATTGTCTTGGGCTACACATAAAATACACTAACACTAAGGATAGCTAATGAGCTAAAAAGAATCACAAAAAAATCTCATAATGTTTTAAAGTTTATGAATTTGTGTTAAGCCTCATTCAGAGCTGTCCTGGGCCTCATGTAGCCCATGGGCTGCAGGTTGGACAAGCTTGCCATAGATGATGCTCCATAAATATTAGGTGAATGATGGATTGATACCCACTTAGCCCATTATTAATCATATGAACAAGGGCAAAAATAAAGACTAGAAACATCTGGCCATTCAGGAAAAGGATGGTGAAATCTGTAACATCCTATAAACAGAAAGCCAAAATGGAGAACCTCTGAGAAAAAAATGACACTATTCCCCTCTCCCCAAAGGCCCTCCCAGCTAATTCAAAAAGTGAAACCAACACAGGAAATAGAAGTGAACCTCACTGTTCTCACCACCCTTCTTTCTCCCTGCAGGTTACACAACAATGTGAATGTATTATATTTAATGCCACTGAACTAAAAAATGGTATAAATGATTAAATTTCATATGTATACTTTACCACAATAAAAAAACTTAAGTGGTGGGAACTCATATTACTATTCTTTCTATTTATCTGTTAATTTGAAACTTTTCATATAAATACTTTTTTAAAAGACTAATGAACACCTTTCTGGTCACCTGGTCATTCAAAAGCCCTTATCCTAGTTATACCAAAAAGCCAATAGGAGGCCAAAGCATTTTTTTCTTTAAATCCTCCTTTTTTTCTTAAAAGGAAACCTCTGGACCTCCACAGAGTCTGTCTCAGAGCAGAATGGAGACAGTTGGTTCTAGAAAGAGCCAATGCCTGATACAAGATAAAGAGACTCAGATAGTGGAGTCCTGAGAAGCCACACCTATTCTGAATGTTTATTTACAGCCAGTCACAATCTTAAGGCAGCTATCCACATGCTGTGGGGGTCAGCACTGTAATGTACTCTAACAGCTAGGGCAACAGCCCCAGAGTGGGTAACTTGCCCAAAGCAGCTCAGTTGATGTGGGACAGGTTTTAAATAGACATTTCAGAAAGCAGAGCCTGAGTTAACATGCCCAGAAAACTTTCCTTCCTCCTCCCCTAAAAAGACTATAGGGGGAAGCCAGGATGGCTCAGTGGGTTAAGTGCTCACTTTGCAGCCCTGGGGACCGAGGATTGAATTCCAGCCCTGGCCCATGCAGAGCCATATGCTGAACTGGGGAGTGCCCCCAGTTTGGTTCTCACCAGGATGAGACCCTGGCCCAGTTCCTGCCTGTGCAACCCCGTGTCCACCTGTGGAATGAAACTATGTGGAAAAAGCAATGATGTGCAACTATGGAGACTGTTCTGGGCCCTCCCCACTCTCTCTGTCTCTGTAATCTCTCTCTCCCTCTCTCTGTCAAAACCAACAAAAATAAGTCCTTAAAAAAAAATAAGACTATAGAACTGTAATCTCCAAACATATCAGCCCACCCCCACTCCTGCCACGTGGTTCAAGACTGTATGGTCAGTTTAAAAGCACTGACCACCATTTCACCATGAACTCTGAATGAAGTGAAGCTCATGCAGGAGCCTGAGGCAGAAAATGGTCTCTGGCCTAAGTGCACTTATCATCCATTTATGAAGCCAACATGACACAACTAGAAGAAATAACATACTAGACCGTGTGGCACCTACACCAATACTACCTTTTCCCTCTGGTACCTCCTGCTACTGTGCTCATCACACTTCACTGCAATGCAATATATACAGAAGGTCCTCTACCTCTGCAGTTTAGTGACTAGGGACTCCTTAAGCTATAATGCCCCCGGCACAGAGGGTATGGACTATACTCAATGCAGGTGGGAGAGTGACTCGAAGTGCAGAGATCATCCAATCCCCCACCTTACCTGCCCAGTTGGGTCCTGGGAACCAACCACACTACTCCCTTCTCTGCCCTCCACACACCCCAATCATTCTGAAATCCTCTAGGTGGCCGAGTTTCTCCTGATTTCCTCACCAGCGGAGGAGGGGTTTGCTGTTACTACTGATAGAACCTCACACACAGACACTATGGGCCTTGCTGGAACCAAAGACCCTATCCAGGTCCTGAGCCACTCCTAACTATTCCATCCTTAGGCAGATGGGTACTTGTCAGTGTTAGTCCCTACTGTCCCCAACGCCCTGGCTTGGGGGTTGGAATGCACTTGGTAGATAGGATCCATTTCCTCCAATGCAGCCCTGGGACCTGGGCAAGGGGACAGCGAGAGTATAGGAGGCCCCCCGAATCAAGACAAAGCCTTTGTGTGTACACAGCAGTGTTGCTAAGACTATTTCCTGGGTCAGGCCTGCTCTCTCAGCAGGTCCTCTGGGCTCTGGCAAGACAACAGCATGACACATGACATACAGCGGGGCCAGTTTGTTTCTTGGTGCTCAGGTCCCAAGGACATGAGTTTCCCCAAGTATCTCTAGCAAATAACTCCACACAGACCTGGTGCAACTGTCTTGAGTGGGTGGGTGGCCAAAGTAGAATCTTAGCAATAGTAGTCACTCCCAAGAATATATCCCTCCCATAATGTCCGTGCCTCTGTGGGCTAGAAGTTCATATTCAGTGTGGGCAGGTAGCTCAGTGCCACATTTTGCTCCCTCCTTCCCAGATATGGCGCTGAAGATGCCTGCTTTCCAGGGCCCCAGGTGGCTGCAATGACTTCACAGTTTTCTTCACTGTACACTATTCATTGACAGTTTTAATTTGTAATTAATTTTTTTTTTTTTTTTATTGACAGTTTTTAGATCCTACAACACGTACATACTGCCGAGTACACTCTTACCTTTCAAGGCCTTTTTTCATTTTGGCCAATCGGGTCAAAATTATGAGCATCAAAGGCAAAATTTGAAGGTTGAAAACAATTTTGAAAAGCACAAAACTGGAGTTCTGTCCCTGTTTGTTTCATACTCCAACTTTTGGAATGCGTACTCAAATTTTAGATGGGACAATTCTGAAGTTACATATTTATAGTCACTCAAGGTATTCAAACTAAGAAATTCAGTTCAAAATAGTAAACATTTTAAGTTGTATCCTACCCCAATACACAAACACTCAAAGTAACCCATTAGTCCTACTTCTTGTGACAAATTCATGCAAAGCCATTCTGACAGGTTGCTTCTAGGACCCACCCTCTCCCTCTGCCTGAACCCCAGCTTTTTGGGAAAAGCTCTTTGTCTAAATGCCACTGAACAATGACCTTAGTTTGCCCTGTTAACAGTAATTAAGTTCTGTATATACTAAGGTGACCAGATTTTAACATTGGTAAAGCAGGACACCATTGACCGGGGGCGGGGAGGGAGTTCTTGATTAAAAATTTGGTCTATCTCCCGCCGTTCCCTAGCTTGTCGTGCATTCTTTCCAAAAATCGGGACTTTTTTAAAACGCCGCGGAACGCGGGACAAATTGTTAAAAATCGGGACTGTCCCGCCAAAAGCGGGATGTCTGGTCACCTTAGTATATACACTTTCTACCTGCGTGGGTAGAAAGTTTCTGTAAGTACTTCCTAATGAGGCAATTTGACACCATGGTTTGGGGGCAAGCTCTAGAGTCAGAGCTGGAATGGAATCCCAGCTCCACTTTCCCAGTTGTGGGGCCTTGAGCAGGTAACTCAACATTTCTACTGATAAGGTTCCTCTCCTGGAACACGGGGACAGGCACTAGCCTGACACATAGGTGCTCTATACATGCTTACTGCTAATTTTGTTCTGTTTGTCCTAACTTTTCAGTTTTCCCACATTGTAATCCCCTGCTGCCAATGTCACTGAGAAAACACATGGGAAGAACACACAGGTAAGCAGTCTGCATAACATTGGGAAGCCAAGTTCACCTAACAATATATTTTAGCATCACAACCCTCAGTCTAGCATGAACCCACCACTTGAGCCCTGAGGACCACAGACACCTAGGAAAGGAGTGAAGACTTCCTGTTCTTTAAAGCTCTCATGTAGTTCTACATTTCACTGCCCTCAGCAGTACCCCCTACCGCACCCCCTTATACACACACTCGACCACATCATCCTGGATTAACCTCCTTAGCTTCTCCCCTCAGTACCAGGGAGGGACCCACTTGGCCCTTACCCCTGGGGTTGCTCTCTGCTTGTCCATAGGTATGTGGGGCATGGGCTCACCCAGTCAGGTTCCAACTATCTCTGAGAAGCCCAAAGTCTCCTTCCCTTTAAGAGGAGGTAGGTACTTCTGAGCTCACCTGGGCAGGCTCAAACCAGCTGACACCCACCCTTTCGGCCAAAAACCCAATATTCAGGTTATTTCCACAACATAGCTTAATTCCCATCTCTAGGAGGGATGGGAATTGGGACACAACCGAAACATTCAATAACAGGAGACTATTAAAGTAAATTATGATACAGTCAGGTGATGGAATAGATTCAGCCACTTAAAATGACGTGAAGCAAGACTATGACAAAAGATGCTCAAGACAGAAACAACAAGCAAGCTAAAAATAGTTTGCACAGTGTAATGCAGTTTGAAAAAATTTTCTTTCTCATACATATGTGTTGATACACATTTTATACCTGAATATACATGCACGCACCAAAAACCAGACTGGAAGACCACGCACCAAAACGCTCTCAGGGGCAATCCCTGTGTGGTGGAATTAGGGGTAATTATTTCATTCTTTGTTTTGCTTATCAATGGTATTTTCAATAATGACCATGCATTACTTTTGGAAAGAGAAAAAATTAACTTTAAGAGAATCTTAAGAATTGCCTCACCTCTAGTCTTTCTGGTCGAGTCACATCTTACAGAGAGAAGAGACGAAGGCACAGGGCAGCAACGAGCTCCCACTCAGTTCCACTGACATTCCTTCTCAGTGGGAGAGAAGGGAGTTTCTCGACAGCAGAGCGGGCCCATCTCAGGGCCGGGATGGTCCTGGCAGGAGTCACTTTCTAACACGTCCTGACATGTGTTTCCAGGAACGCTGTTTGCGGCCGCTTTCTTCTCTTATCGCTCCTCCGTGACCTTTGCGGGTTACAGACTCACTGGCTGGAGCCAGGTGGATTTGTTTGATTTCTGTTGATGGTTATTAGGAAGAGGAAGTGCCAGAAGGGATTACCTCAAGTTTAAACCTATTTCCAGCAGAGTCCCGGGGACTTTAATTACACCTCTTGGGTCTGTTTGGTAAAGAAGTGGTCAAAGATGTGCTTTTTATCTCCCTTGGAACCTCCTGCGACTGGCAGCACTCCATCTGTGCCTGGTGTTCCTCCTGCGGGAGGCGGCGTGCCGGAGAATGGAATATGAAGTTGAAAGCCGGTGCCAGACGTTTTTGAAAGTACCGTACCTGCGAGTCCTTGGTCAAGCCAAGCCATTTGGGGGAGTTAGACAGTAGAGGAAGTCTAGGAACCGCACCCCCAAGAGCTGGAATTCATTGTTCGGGACAGAACTACTGCAGTTCCCAGAGGAGCGTCTCAAGTCAGCTACTGCTGACCCACAAGGATGAGGACGGTCAGAATGCGAAATGTCCCGACCAATCCAAGAGCAGGCTTTTCCCTCCCTCCCTCGCTCCCTTCCTTCACTTCCTTTCTTTTTCACAGATTTTTTTTCCACAGGCATTCCTCAGAGACTCTACGACGGGATGGGTTCCAGACCACACTGCCGTAAAGTGAGCCTTACTGTAAAACCAGCCTTATGGCAGCGTGAGCCTTGCGGTAAAGCGAGACGTGCAGTAAAGCAGTCATACTCTTTTTGCTGGCGGGGGGGTCTTGCTGTGGATTTATAAAACACGCAATGTCTGTGAAGTGCAATAAAGCTAAACACATTGAAAGGAAGCATGCCTGTACTGAAATAGCAACAGCCTCAATCACCATGGACAGGCAGTCACCATCTGCGCTGATCAAGATAGCAGATCAGCTGTTTGGCAAATGCTACTTTTCTGCTACAGGTGGCCTAGTCAAGAGATCTAAAGACCAGCTGATCCTCACAAAGAACCTTTCCCACTTGCTGATTTCTCCAGGTCGTTGAGAGAAGACAGACTCCAGGGACTTGCCCCCCACCCCCACCCTCCCCACACACCTACACACGCCACTGTAGGAGTATGCAGCCATCCTCTCTTGTGCTAGTTAGGATCACCAAGTTACAAAGTTGCTAAAGGTCCAAGACTTGGAAATTTAATCCGTTTCTTGTTTAGGAAAAAAAAGTGCAGCTCAATGCTGCGTTCATTTAATTTTACATAAACACACTCTTTGAGGCTGAAGCAAATCTGCTTGGTTTTTAATGTGAAAATAAAATATAAAACTGTTCTTGGAGTTATTTCTAAATAGAACTTGTCTCTAATCCTAATGTAAAAGAAATGTATATGGTAATCAGCATTTAATAATATTTTTTCATGTAATTTTCAAAGCACGAAAGTTTGGGGTAGGTTAGGACTGACATCCAGGAGTTATCTCACGGTAAATGCTACAGCCGCAAGCTGCCGCAGGTGAGTATTATTGGGGCCAATGGGGAAAGGGTTAACATGTACCGTAAAACGCAACTTTATTGGAGAAAAAAGACCCTCAATTACTGAGGGTCTTAGCACAATTTGGGTGTAACAGCTATGTCAGGAAATTAGGAACTATTCTTCAGCTGCTTGTATTGAAGACACAGTGATGTAGGTCAGATGCACATACAAATTCAGGTCATAGGACTTAAAATTTCCCTTTAGTTTATGTCCCAGAGGGGATGAAATTTAGGGAGAACCCCTTGGTTAGAATGGAAATGGGAATACACAGTTTAGTTAGAGGACTCTCAGCCTAGGCTGAGACCGCTTGCCACCCAAATCCTGCCTCTGGCAAAGCTATTTCTCCCATCACCCCAGGAGCCCAGCAAGTCTCTTCAGCAGGAGCACACAGAGACCGAGTACAGAGGCTTGTCCCAATCCCCAGAATCCTTCAACCCCCTCAAGGCGAACTAAGCCATATTCATTTTCTTGGCACCTCTTGTCTCATTAGAGCAGTGAGAACAGGCCCCGGAAGACACAGAGGATGCTATCCACCCGAAGAGTGGCTTTCCTGGAATCAACCCAGCCACCTGCTGGGCTCCCAGCACCACGCTCCCTGAGGCGGCCCAGGCCTGGGTAGGAAAGGCTGCCTGGGGTGGGGGCTTAAAGGCTACTGCAGTCCACCCACAGTTTTGCTGCAATATAGACATGCAGCTCAAAGTGCAGTACCCATGCACTGACGGTGCCTTATATAATGTCAAGTGGGATGTAACATTTCATTTGAAGCGTTACATAGTTATTTCACTGCAAATTCAAGAAAAATGAAGCCAGGATCGCAGTGGTCTGGATAAGCACAGGTAGTTATCTTTAAAAAAGAAAAGAAAAAACAAGCACAGCAATGGTTATTGCATAGATGAGGTTAACTAATAAGTTTAATAATACTTAATAATAAAAATTTTAAACAGTAATTTAATAATATAGATGGTATAGAAATAGGGCAAAATTCATGAAGCAGACTTTTAGATGGTTAAAGGCTAGAACAGTTCTATGCCATTTAAACATATTAACCAATGTACATGAAAAGCTCAAACGAGTGTGTTCAAACATTAGAGACAGTATTCCATGGTGCTAAGAACTATGGAGTCAGAAAGCTCAGTAAAAAGCTAACTTTTTACTTAACTCTATGACCTTGGACAAATCACAACTCTTAAAGCCTCAGTTTCTTCATCTGTAAAATAAAAATTTCTATCTTATAAGATTGTTCTGAGCACGTGGCATAGAGCAAGTGCTTAGATAGGAGTAACAATTATAAAGGGCAAGGACTCATTCTAAAGCAGGCTACCCATTTTTCTTGAAAATTTCCTTCCCAGAAGATGCAACCTAAATAGCACAGGAGCATTTGGCCTTGTGGGTCATGGATCCACTCCCAGAAAAACATGCATGCAGATACACTTGCAAATGCCAAAACTGCATACAGCTTTAAGGTATTCACAATTGACACCTCCTTCAACTGCTTCCTCAGCTGACTACCTGGTAAACTAAGATGAAGAGTCAGATACCAAGAGGTATCTACCACCTACTTCCAACCCAGAAAGGCCTGGCATCAGTCAGCCCACCTGCTAGATGTGCTCCTAAACCAGACTTTGGTCACCAGCTTTATTCTCTACATGGGCAGAATGCAAATAAGGTCTCAAGGACCCTCACACACCCCTACCCTCTCAGTAACTGGCTTTTTCTCCCTTCCCTATCTCAGCACAGTATACAGCCTGCCCTTGCAATTTTTAACTCAGTGCTGATGGAGCTGGGTAAACTCAAGGGACTAACAATGTACCTTGGAAACCATGAGCCCCGATAAGATGCTGATACGGTGTGCCTGCGCTTCCGCCGGTTCTATTTAAACACTGATAGACCCTTGAGCAAACAAGAAACCTTTTGTGCTCTGAGCATCCACAACTGCCATCCGGAGTCCATTCTGGACAAGGCCAAGGCTCAGGGTAGGTGTAGTCGGGGTGGGAGAGAGGCACACTTTTCCTGTACTATATCAGATAAATGCACACAGGCAGGACTAAGCTGATCTTCAATCCTGGGGCTCCAAATCTTTGTTCCTGGTACCTGCCCCACCTCAGAGAGATCTAACAATTGAGATTGAGAAAATATTTTCTAGAAAATTTACTGCAGGTCCCTGAAGCAAGATACATGAGGCTAGTTCAACCCATGACCCACACACTCACACCACACTAGTAGTAAGAGAGGAATGACTCAGCTCACAAAGAAGCATGGAGAGGAAGTTGGTGAGTTTACCCGAATGCACTAAAGTAAACCAAAAAGGAATCAAGGTTAAGTCCACAGAAACTCCCAGGAAATCAGACTGCCATGAAGCAGGCGGACAGTTGTTGTTTCTTTTAACCATCTGAGTTTTGGTTTATTTAGTAAATAGCATTTGTAAAGTAAGAGTTTTGAATGTGAATTTCTTTCTTGAATATAAAGTGGATTAGAGCAGTTTGGGCATCAATTAGCAGCTTTGCTACAAATGCAGAATCTTGAGTCCCAGACTATACCTCCTAAATCAGAACCTGCATTTTAATAAGATTCCCAGGCAATACATATTCATGCTATGGTTTGAGAAGTATTGGTTAAAGTACTTATAAAGCTCCTGAAGAGGTGCATGGAAGGATAATAAAATATTATAGATTGCTTCCTTTCAGGTTTGCAATAGATCTTATCCTAAAAATCACCTATAAAAAATAAAGGCAGGATGGCTCAGAAGGTTAAGCCCTTGCTTTTCAGCCCCAGGGACTGAGGATTGAATCCTGGCCTTGGCCCTGGCCCTGGCCCATGTGAACCCATATGCTGAACTGGGGTGTGCCTCCCATGCGGGAGGCCACCAGCCCAGTTCCCACCATGTGCAGCCCCTGCCCACCTGTGTGGAACGAAACTATATCGATACTGATGATGTACAACTATGGGGACTGCTCTGGGCCCTCCCCTTTCTCTCTGTCTCTGTCAAGAACAATAAAATAAATCTTTAAAAAAAATAAAGTTCAATTTAAAAGAATGAGACTAATAATAGTAGACCTGTTAATATAATAAATTTTGTTTTCAGTAATCAGTTCTCAAATCTAAATAAATATTTCTCATAATAGCTCAATATATATGACATCAGTTGGGCAGCTTCAAACCCTCTTCTTTGTCTAAAGACTACATGAAGGGGCACAGTAGTACACATTAGTGGTATTTTAAGAGGCTAAAAAGATACTCTAGATTTAGCATTAGTGACAGAAGGCCAATTTCACAAAATCAGAGCTGAAATGTTTTCATAATCAACATGGATTAGCTTTGGGAAAAAGGCGGGGATGGGGAAGGGGACAATGGAAAGAAGTACCGTATTTTCCGGCGTATAAGACGACCCCCTAATTTTACAGTTAAAACATAGGTTTAGGCCTATATTCGCTGTATAAGACTACCCCCCACTTCCGAGGCAACACCAGTTCTTTTTTTAATTAAATTTTTAATGAATGACATTTTTCGAACATACCATAATACACCGTACATTGATACGATAAATGGAAGGTCTCTTCACAAATGGCAATGCCA
>PVKE010023128.1:0-24939 GCA_004027555.1 Craseonycteris thonglongyai
CGGCCAGTGCGGAACCATATGCTGAGCTGGGAGCTCCCCCAGTTCAGTTCTCTCTCTGTTTCTGTCTCTGTATCTCTCTCTCTCTCTGTCAAAAATAAAAATAAATAAATAAAAATATATTTACAACTATAAGTTAAGTTGTTAGAACTCTGGCAATTGCACCTGTAATGATAACACACTACTTTAAAAAAAAAAAAAAAAAGAAAGAAAAGCATCATAATGTGATGGTTAAGAACACAAAGTTTGAGGGGAAGCCGGGATGGCTCAATGGGTTAGGCACTCACTTTGCAGCGCCAGGAACCGAGGATCGAATCCCGGCCCCGGCCTATGCGGACCCATATGCTGAACTGGGGAGTGCCCCCAGTTCAGTTCCCTCTCTCTGTCTCTGTCTCTGTATCTCTCTCTCTCTCTCTCTCTCTCTCTCTCTCTCTGTCAAAAACAATAAAAATAAATAAATAAATAAATAAATAAGAACACAAAGTTTGGGAAATGCCAGGATGGCTCAGCAGTTGAGTGTTTGCCTCACAATCATGAGGTCCGGGTTTCGATTCCCAGCCCCAGCCCATGCAGCCCCACATGCTGAACTGCGGTGCAACTGGTAACTGTTGGCATGGCAGAGATGGTTCTCACCTCCCATGCAGGAGGCCCCTACTTTGGTTTCTGCTCTGTGAGGTCCACATCCACCTGTGTGCAATGAAACCATGTCACAACTAACGGTGTACAACTATGGAGACTGCTCCGGGCTCTCTCTCTCTCACACACATACACCTTCTCTCAAACAATAAAATAACTCTTAAAAAGAAAAAAGAAAGAGAGGATACCAGGATAGCACAGCAGGTTGAGCACTTGCCTTGCAACTGTGAGGTCCAGGGTTCAAATCCAGCCCTGGCCTGTACAAACCCATATGCTGGATTGTGGTGGTGAAGGTTCTCCCCTCCCATGCAGGAGGCCTCCAGTTCAGTTCCCACTCTGCATGGCCCCACATCCACCTGTGTGGAATGAAACCATGTCACAACTAATCATGTACAACTGTAGAGACTGCTCTGGGCTCTCTCTCTCTCTCTCTCTCTCTCTCTCTCTCTCTCTCTCTTTCTCTCTCGCTCTCTCATCTTCTCTCAAAAACAATAAAATAAGTCTTAACATACACACAGGATTTGGAACTGGACTGCCTAAGCTTTCGCACTTTAAGTAAAGATAATGTGCCTAGCTCAGAAGATTGTTATGATGGTTAAATGACTTAATTCTGGTAAGTGTTGAGTAGGTGTCAGCTGACAGTGGCAGTGGTGGCAGTAGTTGGCTGGGTTTTCCTTCGTGTGGCATTTAGGAAGTTGAGAATGGACTTTAGGGAGGTTATAGATTCCATGTGCAAGTGTGTAAAATAATAAGCTGTTTATTTTACTGAAGTATTAGGACACCTGGTGGGAAACATGGTGAGAGGGAAGATTGTTGCGTGCAAAGTCTGAGCTGTTTTGTGTCTCTTGAAGAACGGATGGGGCGTGGGGGCAGAAGGACATGCTGAATGTGTCCCTCTGGCTGCTGAAGCCAGGGGCTCTTCAACAACAGGGGCAGAGGGAAAGCACGGGGAGTCCAGGAAAGCAAAAAGGAGCTAAGCGTGACCTGGGCCTTCACTTACAGAGTAGCTTGGAGCAAACTGGTGAACTCAACACAGCCTTTCTCCAGATTTTCTTAGAGCCACCAAAAGCCAAAGAGAACTTTATTTAAAAAAATAATAAAACTCGGATTTTTAGAAGGTTGTTATTAAGTATGTGGTTTTCTTAACCTTAATAAAATATGACTTGTCTGAAAATATCAGGCCTTTTGGGGAGAAAACAATTAGTTGTGAATTATACTTGTGGGGATTAGGACCTCAAAAACTGTGTTTTGTTTTGTTTTGTTTTTATGGCAAGTAAGAAAAGAGAACAGGTTTTAATATCAAGACACTCCCACCTATTTTGAGTTTAGCATAGATAAAGTTTCTATCTACAGAAACCTGAATT
Source organism: Craseonycteris thonglongyai (assembly GCA_004027555.1). Classification (NCBI taxonomy): domain Eukaryota; kingdom Metazoa; phylum Chordata; class Mammalia; order Chiroptera; family Craseonycteridae; genus Craseonycteris; species Craseonycteris thonglongyai. The sequence continues at coordinate 1,998 of PVKE010023128.1, forward strand.
ATTGGTGCATCAAAATACTCAGAGGTGTTGTCACTTCCTCTCATATATTGCTGCCTTCTACTCATGCAGCAGAGTATTGCTATACTTAAGCAAATTCAAGGACTGAGTTGAGAATGAGAGATCTGGGAAAGGGACAGGCAACAGACAAGGCCAAGGTCAGAACACTGGCCCCGTTCAGTCGGGGCAGCAAGCACTTGCTGAGCCTTCCCGTGTCAGTGCTCCTGGGCCAGACTCTGAGAATATGAAGACAAAGCAACAAATGTGGCCTTCACAGAGCTTGCAAGCTGGTGCAAAGAGACAGACAGCCAGATACTCACACCATAACGTGACACATGCATTAGAAAGCGTGATACACGCACTTGACAGCATGATACAGTGCACATGCTTAACCCATAACATGACACATGCACTAGACAGCGTGATACATGCACTAGACAGCATGATACAGCTCACATGCTTAGCCCATAACATGACACATGCACTAGAAAGCATGATACATGCATGATACAGTGCACATGCTTAACCCATAACGTGACACATGCACTAGACAACGTGACACACACATTAGACAGCGTGACACACACATCGGACTGCGTGATACATCACACATGCTTAACCCTCTTGTCCTCCGGAGGCTCTCCCAATGTCTTGAGCAGGTCACCCACCTTACTTCTAATCGTCACACATCATGTTCCCTGCACTTGGCATCCTCTGTCCCCATCTTTGTCTGGCTGAACCATCCTCTAGGTCCTGGCTGGAATATACTGCCTCACAGGCTTCTCTGACCCATGAGGACTGGACCCCTGCACCTGCCCTAGGAGCTTATATTCTAAAGTCCAGGTTCTGTTACCATTGTTTTCCCCATTAGCCAACTGCTGGACCCACACTGTAGGCATAGAGAGAGCTCAGTATGTGCGACTGAACGAATGAGTGGGGAACTTCCCAAATGTAGAACTGTCCCCCAGGAGTCAACTGACTTATCTGTACTATTTACAGAAGCTGGGCAACCCTGAGTCGGGCTGCAGCCAGACCGATCAATCCTAGTGCGCAGGGGACAGCAGCAGAGAGTTTCAGGAGACACTAAGTTTAAAGAGCAGTGACATGAAGTCTGCGTGATTGTTCTATGAGAGGAGGAGCAGCAGCACACGGGACAGAGCAGCTCTGTGGCAGGAGGGCTGACATGGGCAGGGCAGGGCCTCGCCCCCGCCACATCTGTGAAGGGTGTCATCATCATGGACAACTAGTCCAATGGCCCAGCCTAGGCAGGGATAGTCAATGCGTTTGTCATTGCCAGGTGACGTGCTGAGAAGGGCGCTGGGGCCGATGGGACGGTGCAGGAAGTCTGGGGTTCGATAGCTGCGTCTGCATGACAGCCAGAAGCCAGTACAGGCATTCTTCACATGCATCTGCTGTCAGTTGCAAACTTAGAGAACAGCACTTAGTTCGCTCCCTGCTCTGAAAATCCCTAACCACGGTGCTCAGAGTGTGGTAGGTTCTCAGGTGGGGTTAGTTCCCGCCCTCCCCACTTAGGAATGGGAGAGCTGCATCTGCTTGCAGAGGGACGGGCCTGGGGAAACAAAGGATGGAAGATGACAAGAGGCCTGGTCACTAGCAGAAGGTTGTCCCCAAAGATCCTCACTCTTACTTTTCACCTCTAACGTGTAAGACTTAGGATCGGAACGCCACCTGTCCGCAACACTGGACAAAGTAATGAATCCTTTTGTCTTTTTCCATCTTTAGAATTCTGTATATTTGTTGAATTGGATCTTAAGTGGTAGGACTCTGATTTCACATCAAGACCCAAGTGCATTTTATTTATTATTTTTTAAAAGATTTATTTTTATTATTCGAGAGACGGTGAGAAAAAGAAAGGGGAAGGGCTCAGAGCAGTCTTCATAGTTGTACATCATTAGCTGTGACATTATTTCATTCCACACAGGTAGATGTGGGTCCAAACAGGGCAGGAACCAAACCAGGGACCTCCCATATGGGAGGCAAAAACTTTTACCACTGAGACATCCTGGCGGTTGCCAGTTGCCCTGCAGTTCAGCATATGGGTTTATGTGGGCCAAGGCCAGGAATTGAACCCCAGACCTTGTGATTGGGAGGCAAGTGCTCAACAGCTGAACTATCCCAGCATCGCCCAAGTGCATTTTAAAAGAAGATACTTGTTAAGACAACCATTCTGTGGGACTGTAGACTGCTGATCTGGCAGGGAGACCAGAGGGAGCAGTGAGCTCAGCACAGGCACTAATCATGACCCTGTCCCATGGCGCTGAGTGGCATGGGCCACACTTCTCCCACTTGTCTGTGCCGTGAGATCGCCCAGAGAGCCCTTCAAAAGAGTCCTTGGTCCCCTGAATAATTTCTTATTCAGAATCTCCAGGGACATCAAATAGGACCAAGAGCCAAGTGACAACTTTACTTGCTCTTACGGTCAAGCAGATGCCTGACTGCACATGGTCCCCTCCCTACCAAGTGCAGGGGCTGTGGAGGCCCAGCCAATGTGCACCTGGCCTGTGAGAGGACCTGTCAGACCAGCCGGTGTCCTGGCAGTGCCTCTCCCTGCTACCTTCTCCTCAGTTTTCCAAGACACAGCCGCCCTCCCCCATCATCACAGCCTCCAGGGCAACACCCTCCCCAACAAATAAGTGTAGGCAGTTCTTATTGAATGCATTACACTGAGTATCACAGTCATCATTTCCCTGAGTCGTCACACCCAGAAGACACAGTAACCACTACTACCCTTACTTTATGATAAGGAGCTCAGTAGCATGCCTACAGGCATGAAGCTGATACTACTCGGTAGGACTTGAACCAGGGTTGTCTGAAGGCAGAATTGTAGTTCCCTACCCCTGGGCTTTGTTGCATTTCTGTCCTCAGCCACTGGCCTTGGCGAACACCATGTCTCCTTTGTACTGCAACTGTTTCTTTGTGTTCTGGAAATTGTACACTTTCTGCCCTGTGAGGGCTGGATGTGGAGCCGCAGCCTGTAATCAGCAGTTTGAGAGTCAAAGCTCCCAGTCTGCTGGAGGGGCCTCAAGACACCACCCGAGAATCGCAGGATCTGCTTTCCTGGGCTCTTAAAACAAGGCTATTGAAGGGGGTCCCTTCTGGCTGCCAGCTGCCAACAGGCCACCTGCTCACAGTAAAGTGCCCAGGGCTTGAATTCTCCAGCACAGCAACTGAGTGGCAGCACTGCAGAAATGCACGTAGGTAGCTGTTCTGTGCTCCCCTCCCTTGGGCCAGCCAGTGTGTGCTTGAACTCCTGGAAAGATCTCAGAGAGGGTGCTGAGTGTCAGCTGAACTTGCACGGTGCTTCTTTGCCTGGATGCACTTTCTCATCAGCTAGAAAACGTCAAAAACTCCCAGTGCCTAAGCTTACCACCCAGCTTTCTGATTTCATGAGACTGGATGGGCCCAAATTCCCCCATGATCCTGATGCGCAACCAAGTTTGAGAACTCCAACTTGAGGACATTCTGTTGGTTTGGTGCTAAGAGTGTCTTTTAAACTTTGGGAGTTCTCTGTCCCTCAAAATGTAAGTAGCTTTTCCCTCACTAAAGGGCAAGTCATTGCTCATTTGAAAGGAAGATTGTTTCTCTTCTCCTTCCTCATGGGGAGCAGGGGACTGGGTCTCATGAAAGCAGAAACACTGTAGCTAGAGACAAAAGCCACCTGCCTCAGCAGTCATGATGGAGAGACCAGGATGGAGGGCCAGAGCTGGAACCACTTTATTAGCCGGAAAAAAAAGGGTATAAATACGGCAGGCTCTGGGTTCCAGTAACGTGTCTTCTAGAAAGACTGTCTTCAACCATCCCAGAAAGAAAGCTGTCTCTCAGATCTTTAGAAAGAAGACTGCCACTCTTCCCTGAAAGTCATACCTTTTTGTTACAATTCTTGGAGTCCAGCAATTCTGTCTCACATTTAATCTAACGTCCTCCTACTGAAATTAAACTACGATTTGCTCGCTTGTCCTTGTCTAAAACAAAGGACAGCTGTTCTCACGTGCGCAGAGCTCTTGAGGACTCTGGTGCAGAGGCTGGAAGTAGAGGGTAAACACAAGATTGTCTGACCTTGGTTTTGTGTAAACCTTCCACTTAACTTCTTTTCCTCCAGGGCCCTGATGAGCTAAACAGAGGGGCATTCAAATTGAGGGTCCTCGATTTATTCCTGGAATGAACAATGGACTTGGGATTCCTTGTGGTGGTTGTTGATCCCGTTTCATCACTTATAAAGTAGGAAAGGCCGCAATTAATGAACAAGTCATCCAAATTTGCATTAATTTCCCCTGCCCTTTCCTCTATTCTACTCCCACCAGCATCAATAGCTTCACCTGGGTTTTGTGAAGCAAAAGGAAGGACAGATAAAGGCAATCTACGGACTGGCTGTTTTCTGTAACCTACAGAAACTAGGACAAGGGTCCCCCAGGGCTGTTGCACTTAATGTCTGTGGGTTTGTTCCAAGGGACAAGTTTATGGCTTGATACAGTGAACAGAGTTAGTCATCTGAGCATCTTTAGGGACTTACTTCAAATGTCACTTTCCTGTTTGTGGCTGTGTTGTTTGTGTTCACTGATTCAGAGGCACTCGCAGCAGTTGGAGTTAAAAAAAAAAATCTTACCTGTATGGTGACTGATTGGCTGAAAAGAAGTCTGCATTCTGTTGAGCAGAATGCCTCACTTCTCTGCCCTCCTGCCATGCTGTTTAGTTATGAGTGTCTCTTCCCAGTTCTCTCGCATTGGGATAGCTGTATTCTCAATGTTGTTTTCGGCAAATTCCCAAAATAAAATTTATGATTCATTGATCCAATTTATGTCCCCACTAACAATATCTGCAGAAATTCTGTTCAACTATGGTTTGCTGAGATTATAGAAAGCATATATCACTCCCTGGAATTCATCTGTCCCAACAGGCTAACAGAAGAGCAAATTATATCTTATCTCCTTGAAAGTCCTTGATAAAGACATCTTGGCTTTGGCAACTCACTGCATGTTTTCAAAGGCTTTGAGAAAGCAGGGTTGTTAGAATTTTTCTTTGAATAGCAGTTAAATCCTGAGGCATATATGAAAGACCTTTCTGTATAGACAGCAACCTATTTTCCTAAGCCGCAACTCTAAGATTAAAGTCCCCTGTTTACTTTGTGTTCTAAGCACCTTAAGGCACCACAGATATTTTTCTCTGGGGGTATGTATAGTGCATAGTACCAGGCTCTATCTTTGATTTCTTTTGCCCATAATCTTAAAGAAGAAGAAAAATAATCTAAAAAGTTAAGAAATCAAACATATGTTACTCTCCTTGATAGATAAACTTCTCCCTTAGTGATTTTTGCTGTTGCGTGCTTGTCTCAGAATGATATAAACTGAAAGTAAAAAACCTAGTTCATCAGTTTACAACCTGGTAAGCAGAGCAAGATAGAATCCTTGGAAAGCAAAATAGAGGCATAGAAGATGGGATGAGCATAATTTACCCCATTGCTCTCACTGAATGCAGATATAAAAATGGGAAAGATTTATTGCAACAGCTATCTGAAGACTCTGGAAAATAAATGATAGCTGGTGGATGGGGAAAGGAGACCAGAATTTAAAATACCTCAGAAGTAGCAATCAGTCCCATGCTCCCCACTTTTTTCCCTGGGTCTACCAATGGCCTGGATTCAAGGAAGCCTGAAACTGGAAGTGAGAGCCAGACATGGATAGAGAGAGTTCGAGGAGGAGCCATCTGCTTCTGGCACAGCAAGCGAAAAAGAGACACTTAATGCTTAAGGATCGTAGAGAGAACAGTCTAGTTTTTGTTGTTGTTGTTGTTGAGGATTTTTGGTTTTATTTTTAAGATTTATTTTATTGTTTTTGACAGAGACAAAGACAAACAGAGAGAAGGGGGAGGGCCCTGAGCAGTCTCCATAGTTGTACTTCATCAGTTCACAAGCATGGTTTTGTTCCACACAGGTGGGCAGGGGTTGTGCAGGGGAAGACTGGGCTGGGGGCCTCCTGCATGGGAGGCACATCCCTCGGGCCAGGGACCAAACCGGGGGGGTGGGGGGAGGCGGCGAGAACCAGACTGGGGGCTTCCCTCATGGGAAGCACACCCCCGTTCAGCATGTGGATCCGCACAAGCTGGGGCTGGGATTCGATCCTCCATCCCCGGGGCTGTGAAGCAAGCCCTTATTTAACTCACTGAGCCATCCTGGCTTCTGCAGTTTGCCCCCCACCCCACCCACCCTTTTCTCTGCTCTGTTGTGCTCCAGACCCTAGACAATCCTGAGGTACTGGGGCCCAAGGGCACCTGAAACTCTGAGAAAGGGGGAAACTCTCCCTCTGGTTGGGAGAGCTATGGTCTCAAGTGAGTGGGCGCCCCCTGTAGGTTTTTTTTTTATCTCTCTGTCCTTCTGCCACTTGGCCCCAGAAGTAAGCATGCAGCAGGGCAACAGGACGAAAGCCCCAGTTTTCTGATTAGAGGAATGAAAAGTAGAGCCCCAGGGAGCCAGAAAGTGCTGGGAGGCTGTGGAGAGGGAGGAACTGGGATGTTGTTTACGAATTCCTGAACTTCCCCACAAGCTGCACAGGCATGGGCCTGACCCCAAACAACATACCATAGACTCTGAAAACTGAACTATGGATGAGACCGCTGCCCCCACCCCAGAGTGGCCCCTGGGTCATGTACACATGGGGGCAGATCTGAGTGGCATTGCAGAAGCTTGGTAAACTAAACTGACATTTGGAACCACACACATAGCAGCATAGTCAAAACATCTGTCCTGACCCCAACCAGGTTAATTGGCCACTAAGACAAAAATATCAACACTTTCCATATACTTTAAGCAAGACTCAGGGTCTCATAACATAATATTGAAAATGTCCAGAGTATAATATGAAATTACTTGGGATACAATGAACCAGAAAAATCTTAATTTTCACCAGAAAAAATAATCAATAGATGCCAGATGATCTAGATGATTCAGATATTGGAATCATCAGACAAAGACTTTAAAGCAGCTTTTATAAAAATCCCCCGAGCAGTAAGGTTGAACATTCTTAAACCAAATATAAAGATATAGTCTCGGTAAAGAAATAGATGATATAAAACAGAATCAAAGGGAAAGGTTAGAATTAGATAACTAAATTTTTTTAAATGTACTGGACAGGGTCAATAGCAGAAACAAGAAGTCAGAGAACAGAATAAACAGACTTTAAAATAGATCAATAGAAAGCATTTAATCTGAACAGCAGAAAATAAAAATTGGAAAAACACTGATCAAAACCTCCAGAACATATGTGATATTACCAAAGTTCTAACATTCATGTCATTGGCATCTTAGACAGAGAACAGAATGAATTAAGGACAGAAAAATTATTAAAAGAAATAATGTCTGAAACTTTTCAAATTTGATGGAAAATATTAATGTATTGATTAAAGCAGTTTAGTAAATCCCCAAATGTATAAACCTAAAGAAATTCATGCCAGACATATTGCAATCAAATTGTTAAAAAAAGAATTCTGAAAGCAGCGACAGAGAGATAGGGAGAACAATAGAAAACAGTAAAGATAAGAGCAGAAATCAATTAAATTGAAAGCAGAAAATTAATAGAGAAAACTGAAGTTGGTTATTTCAAAAGATCAATTTCATTGATCTTTTTCTCTGTCTCTGTCTCTCCATCTCGGTCTCTATCTCTAACCCTTCAAAACTCCGTTCCTCATGGCAATTCGTACACTTCTCCCTCCCTGTGTGTTGGGTCTCTTCTGTCTGTGTTGCCTTTGTCTTTTCTCTCTTTTCCCCCTCTTTCATTTTAAAGTCCCCTTCATACCCAACTCAGTAAGACAAGTAAAGACAAGTAAACTTGTCTTTAGTCAAAATCTTGACCACCAGTTACTGCCCAGCCTCGCTGCCTTGCTTTAGCCCTAAGGAGACTCTAGAAGGAGCTGCAGAGTACAGGTGCTCTCAGTTGTTTTGAGTTTAACCATGGATTGACACGTAGAGAAAGAGGATTTAGAATAGTGTTCTCTTCTCTCTGAAGTATTTATCTAAAATCCGTGAAGACATTCTCATGTGACTCCTTTGTCCATTTATTCCTCCACAGAAGTGGCCGTACCTTCAAAGCATGAAGGATTATTGCAAGTCATGTGGGCAAATATTGTAGTGTAGATTCAGGACATTAGAAAACACAGAAACAGCACCATGTCCTCCTCTCATCTCTTTTTATATCTAGACATCATTTTTTTCAGGGTGATAGCTGTTCTACTGTTATGAATTTGCCACACTCTTATTCAAAACCAGCTATGTGCTAAACAATAAGACTCTGAGAAACTGCTTTTGTCTTTTAAAAGAGGATTTATTTGCACAGCTACATCCTGAAATAGCAAAGTGTTATTGCCTGCTTCTTCAGCACCCTGGTTGAAAATTGGAGTAGGAAAATGTGTCTTCCCTGCATAAAGCAGCAAGTTAGGTAGGTCCAGGAGAAACTGGTCACCCCTGACAATTTACCCAGAGTCAGCAACTGCCTTTCTAGTCAAGACACAAGCCCCATGTGAGCCCCCTAACAGGGCCACATGTATGGATGAGGAGGCCTAGTTCCCCGAAGGAAAGCAGAGCTCCTAAAATAAACTCTAGACTTGGAGACCAGAGAGTTCTCCCTGGAGGAGGTGGCACCTGGGGGTTCCTCCCTCCCCTTCTTGCACTGCCACCCGCACCATCAAATGGCCCAAGTGCATACATAGTCATTGAGAAAGCAGCTGCTCTTCTGTGGGCATGGCCAGGTCCTGGTAGGAAGCCCTGCCTACCCTGGCACTGTGGCCCAGCCTTGTATCTAGTACCCCTCTTCAGACTAGATTCTTTGCTAGCCTGACCAATCCCAGAGCCCAATCTAACCTCCCAGCTCCCACCAACAAAGCCATTGCTCACTCTGAAGGGCTTGTGACTATTAAGACAAGGCAGAAGGGGAAGAACTGGGCTGGCTCTCTGGTCAACATCAACCTACCACGTATTTCTCCATTTCAGAGCTCCATTCTGGGTCCCTGTCAGCAACATAAATGGTGAGGAGCCAGAAGAGGACAGTTTCACATTTGAACCCTTGGAAGCCAGAGAGAATGTTTAGTCTTCCCATGCCTAAGCATCATGCTGGTAGAGCACAGAACATCCACTGAGTCCCACACAGTGAGTGTCTAAGGCCCGAGCTTCTCAGTTTCTGCATGTAGCAATATTTATCTGCATGCTGCCTTGGTATAGTTCCCTGTCCTAATGATGCTTCCCAGTTATCTAGGGTGCATGTTATAGATTCCAGAGACCCTGGTTCTATGGGTCAGATGTGGTGGGGCCTAGGAAGCTAATTTTTAACAACACATTCTGGGGTGATTCTAAGGCAGCAAGTCATGAGCTGGCATTTGAAACAATCGTTGTACACCATAGTTTTTAATAAATTAAGAGGCCACCTGGCTTGGCCTCTCTAACTCTTAAACGGTTTTGGCATTTAGACTATTTTGAGTTGTTCTGGGGTCCCTCAGAGTTCAGTTATCATGACCATATCATAGTTTTCTCAGGATACTAGTTCTGTACACCTCCATTCATCCTCCAGAACAGAAAGCACAAGTAGGAGCAGAGTAGTGCTAGCTAATGTGAAAAAGTCCTTCAGTATCTAGAGATGTTAACAATACACTAGCATTTCCCCTAAACAGGTCTCAATTGCCCTTTAAAAATGCAACACAGCGGAAGCCAGGATGGCTCAGTAGATTAAGTGCTCACTTTGTAGACCCAGGGACTGAGGATTGAATCCTGGCCCCGGCCCGTGCAGACCCATATGCTGAACTGGGGTGTGACTCCCATGCAGAAGGTCCCCAGCCCAGTTTCTGCCCTGCGCACCCCCCGCCCACCTGTGTGGAACAGAACTATGTCGAAAAACTGATGGTGTACAACTATGGAGACTGCTCTGGGCCCTCCCGCTTCTCTCTGTCTCTTTATGTCTCTCTCTGTCTCTGTCAAACACAATAAAATAAATCTTTAAAAAAACTCAATATAGCCGACTGTATTTATAATCATATCACTCTGCTCACTCCCCAACTCCCCACTATCCCATAGAGCTTCCCCTAGAGGTCACTGAGAACATAAATTTTCAAAAATGCTGGGCTCATGCCCTAACCTGCATCTTCATGGAATTTTCTGTTTGTTTTTTAACATTGCAATGTTATAAATTAAAACAAAGACTCCAATCAGAAGATAATAGAGTAATCATTGTCATCAATCCATTCATAAGGTCAAATTTTAGGATTCATCACTGTGCTAGCACCAGTCCAGTCCTATCAAGCTAATTATACAACAACAGAAAGAATAGCAACAAATGAAATGGCTCTCAATGAGAGACTGATTAATGAGTTACGCATCCACACAATGGAAAATTATGTATCCCTTACAAAAATAAGACAGTTTTTATGCCCTGATTTGGAAGAATCTTTATAGATATAATGTTAATTGAAAAAATAAAAGCAATAGTGGATCCAAGATGGCATAGTAAGTAAACACCATGACTGCTTCATTCTGTGAACACATTAAAATTACAACTAAATTATAGAACAACCAACCTGGAGAACCATCTGTAGTCTAGCTGAACAGAAGTTTTATAACTAAGGACACAAAGAAGAGGAGGCCATGTCAAGACTTGTAGGAGGATAGCAGATCTGAAAGGAGTCAAATCTCTGGTGATGGTAGCAAAACAGGAGGGATATCTCAGCCATGAAGGTTCCCCCCAGAGGAGTAAGGGGCCCCAGCCCCATTCCAGGCTCCCCAGCTTACTGGGAAGTGGAGTCCCACAACATCTGACTCTGAAAAACAGTGGGGATGCTGACTGTCTGGTTGGGACAGAAGGCTGCAGGAATCCCAGACATCCTCTTAAAGTACCTTCAGACTTGCAGGAACTTACCCTGGGCTCCAGCAGAGGGATGGTGATTCAGGGAGCATTGAAGGCATATGGGGGGGGGCAGACTGTGGTGTGTGTGGTTTTGGGGTGAGGATTAGAGGACAGTAACCATTTTTCCTGACTGAGTCTTCCTCCCATGCAGCCAGCTGGTGGGTGTCATCTTTCCTATGTTGTACCTGCCCCACATGGCCAAATTTGAACTTGATTGGTCCAGTGAGCTCTACTCAGTCTATCCTGCTGACTCACTGGGACCCCACCCCACCCAACTCTGCCAACACCAGGGGCATTTTCTCAGGAGAGCAGCCAGTCCCACCCTCATTGCAAGCTTTCTTGGAAAACTATTTACGTCCGCAGGCCCCAGGCAGGCAGCCACCAGCATTGATGTGCTCAGAAACTTCTGCTGAGTAGCTCCAGGTACAGCATTGGCACCAAACCAGAATCTACAGGAGCACCCAGCGCAGGTGATCAAGGAGATGGTGCCAGGGCCTACAGAGCACCTACTACATAAGGCTATACAGCAATACTGAGAGACATAGCGGATCTACCTAACACAGAGAAACAAACATAGACAGGCATCCAAAATGAGGAAACAAAAAAATTACACCTCAAATAAAAGAAAAAAAAAAATTCCAAGGAAAGCCAAGATAGCTCAGCTGGTTAAGAGCTCACCTTGCAGCCCTGGGGTCTGAGGATTGAGTCCTGGCCCTGGACCACGCAAACCCCTACGCTGAACTGAAATGTGCTTCCCATGTGGGAAGGCCCCCAGCCTGGTTTCTGTCCTATGCAGACCCTGGCCCACCTGTGTGGAATAAAACCATGTCGAAAACTGATGATGTACAAGTATGGAGACTTCTCTGTTCCTTCCCTCTTCTCTCTGTCTCTCTCTGTGTCAAAAACAATAAAATAAATCTTTAAAAAAACAACAAAAAAAACAACAAAAAAACTCCAGACAAACTATATGAGATGGAGGCAAACAATCTAGAAGAGACAGAGCTCAAAACAATGGTTATAAGGATGCTCAAAGAACTTGGTGAAAATTTCAACAAGGACAGAGCAAGCATAAAGAAGAACATAGAAACCATAAAAATGAACCAGTTAGAAATGAAGAATACAATAATTCAAATTCAGTATGCAATAGAAAGAATCACTAGCAGACTAGATGGAGCCGATGATCAAATCAGTGAATTGGAAGACAAGGTAGCAGAAAGCATCCAATCAGAACAGTAAAAAGAAAAAAGAATCCAAAGGAATGATAGTTTAAGAAGCTTCTGAGACAACATCAAGTATAACAAAATTTTCATCATAAGAGCATCAGAAGGAGAAGAGAGAAAGCAAGGATTCAAAAAACGTTTTGAAGAAATAATGACTGAAAACTTCCCTAACCTGGTGAAGGAAATAGACATACAAGCTCAGTAAGCATAGAGAGTCCCTAACAAGGTAAATCCAAACAGGCCCACACCAAGACACAGTATAATTAAAGTGGCCAAGGTTAAAGACAAAGAGATAATCCTAAAAGTAGTAAGAAAAAAGCAACTTGTAATCATAAAGGAGACTGTCAGCTGATTTCTCAACAGAAACTTTACAGGCCAGAAGGGAGTGTCAGAAAATATTCAACATGATGAAAAACAAGGAACTGCAGCCAAAATTACTCTATCCAGCAGAGCTATATTTAAAAATTGAAGGACAAATAAAGAACTTTCCAAATAAGAAAAAGCTAAAGGAGTTCATCACCACCAACCCAGTATTGCAAGGAATGTTAGAGGGACTGCTTTAAGATGGGGGAAAAAAGCAAAATTATGAATAATAAAAAGGCAGTAAAAGCTCTAATCAAAGGACATGGAGGGCATTGCATTGAATGTAGTGTCAAGCAAAGGAAGAGATATGCAAGTTGACTTTACTTATAGGTGAAATCCAAAGAAGAAAATAAACAAGTGGAACAAGAACAGATTCATAAGCATAGAAAACATCTGGTGTGCTGCCACATTGGAGGAGGGGTGGGGGAGGGGTGAAATAAGGGGAAGGGATTGGGCAGTTCCATTTGGTGGTTACAAAATAATAATTATGGGGATGTAGGGTCTAACATGGGAATATAGTCAATAATGTTGCAATAACTATGGGTAGCATCAGACAGGTACTAGATTTGTTGGGGTGATAGGAGGGTAGGGAGGTGGGTAAAAATGGGGAAGAAATCAAGAAGTACAAATTCATAGTCACAAAATAGTCACAGTGATGTAAAGTGCAGACTAGGGCATACAGTCAATAAGATTTTAATAACATATATGGTGTCAGATGGGAACCAGATGTATCGGAGTAAGGATTTTGTAAGTTATACAAATGTCTCATCCCAATGCTGTACACCTGAAACCAATATAATATTGAATGTCAAATGTAATGGAAAAATAAAAATAAATGAAAAAAAAAGAAAAAAGAGAGAAGAAAATGCAGAATCAAAAAGATGACATATGTATGTATTTATTTTTATCTGTTTATATATGCATTTTTTGGAAGAATATATTTAAAAAAATAACATTGCCTTTGGGGAAAACTAAGTGATGTATGTGTGTGATGTGTGTGTGTAAGGGAGGATGTGTGAAGGAGGATTCTCAATACTCTTTTATATTTTAATTAATGTATTACCTATTCAAATCATTAAATTAAAACTATATAAACTCTAACAGCTCTAAAATATCTACATTGATTGTGGGAACACAGGGAATCTGAATGGAGTTTCACTTAAAAGTATTTGTATTTAGCTTTAGTTTGGTTCTACATTTTTCTTCATTTTGCAACAGATTCGCCTCTATAATCATGTTTTGCTCACCCTAATTTTAAACCAAATCTGAGTTATCTAAACACACTCCAGCTGGATGGTGGGAGGAAGCAGCTAAGAAGGAAGCTCAGGAAAGAACACTTGCTTTGGGTGACTGGTGTGCAATATATGCAGGGGGGTGTGCCCTGAAATTTGAATATTCTTACTAATAGTCAGAGTCTGAGTCAATCTAAAATTATGACAGTTGATTGTAAAAATGGCTTTAGTCATTACCCTCTGTATAGCCATGCCTTTATCTTTTGACTTGTAGCTCTTCTCATCAAGTCGAGCTTGCTTGTTTCCCTACTTCTTAAATTTGATTTGGCCTTTGACTTCCGTTGGCTAATAAAATGAAGCAAAAGTAATGATGCACCATATCGAAGCCTTAGCATTAAAAGGCCTTGCACATCTCACTTCCTCTCTTGGAACCCTGCCTTGAACACGAACCCAAACCTGGGCCAGCTACTAAGATGAGAGACCATGCGGACCTGAGCTGAGGTCTCAGATTTGCAAGACAGACCAACCAAGATCAGCAAAGTCAGTTTGCCAACTGAGTTCAGACACGTAAGAGATTCTACCTAGAACCGTAACTATCCAGCTGACCTATACACTCATCATTCAAATAAATGCTGATTGACTAAGCCACTGGGTTGCATGATTGTGTCTTACCCAGCCTTGCTGTGGCAGCAGATGGCTGGTACAGAACTCCTTCGCTGTCCTAGCTTTGTTTCTTCTTCATCTCTAGTCCTCTGAGGTTGCCTTCTCACTACCCACTCCTCAGTCTCCACTGTAAGCTCAGCTGATGAAAGAGCACCCATTATCTGTCATGTCTTTGATGCACAGTCCCTGTCCTCATGGAATAAAGAGTCAAACGGGAAGCAGGTGGACAGGACTGAGATGAGCCCTGGCCATCGTGAATGCGTGGGAGAGCAGCACCAGCCCAGCCAAGTTGCAATGAAGTTTGTTGACAATGACCTCTGAACTGTCTTAAAGGATGAATAAAAGTTTGTTGGTGGAAGAATGTGCAAGGGATTTCCAAGCAAAGGGCACAACACAGGATCAGGTATGGGGGCCCATATGTGAGGTACTAGCAAGCAGTGAAATGCCTTCTGTGCTTTTCTCCCATTCAGAAATGATTCACTTCCGCCTTCTAATCTCCATAGTCTATCCCACCTCCAGCTCCTGCTTCTTTTCATTTCAGGTTTCCCCAATTATAGTTTACAGTACAGTCTCTTGGAGCCTTGCTACTCAAAGTGTGGCCAGCAGACTAGCAGCTATAACATCACCTGGGAGCTTGTTAAAAATGTAGATTTTTCAGTCACACCCCAGATACGCATCAGAATCTTCATACTAACAAGTTCCCATGGTGGCTCATATGTACATTAAACTTTGAGAATTACTTCAATATAACACTAGCATGAGGGGGAGAGCTAATAAATTACCTTCTCACTTAATAAGTTAGCTACATAAACCTTCTAATAGTAAGTTTTGCAGAATGTAAGTTCACTAGCAGCAGATATACTTATAGTGAACTAGATATACAGATAGTTGGTATACTGCTTATACCAACTACACTTTATTTTATTTATTTAAAGGTTTATTTCATTGTTTGAGAGAAGGTGAGCAAGAGAGAGAGAAAAGTGGGAAGGGACCAGAGCAGTCGCCAGAGTTGCACATCATTAGTTGTGACACGGTTTCATTCCACACAGTTGGATGTGGGGCCATGCAGAGCAGAAACTGACTGGAGGTCTCCCACATGGGAGGCGAGAAACTTTGCTGCCAGGCTCAGTGGTCACCAGTTGCCCCAAAGTTCAGCATATGGGTTTGCATGGGCCGGCGCAGGATTCTATCCCTGGACTTCGCTGTTGCAAGGCAAGCACTCAACCTGCTGAGCTATCCCGGCATCCCCAACTACACTTAGATTGTCTTCAAATATAGCTGTTTTCATTGAAGACATGTTTTATCTCCCTAATTAGATGGCAGTCAAGGCCTATGTTTCCTTGAGAGCTTCAGGCAGAAGGGAAATCCTGAGATGACAGAGACATCTCTTTAGGAGTCTGCAAGCTAGAGAGAGGGTCAAGTTCACTAGGAGCTGCATTTTAAAGTCACAGGCCTTGCTCTGCTTCTGCCAAGGGATGTCCCTTGACAAGTGTCTTGCCATCACTAAGCCTCAGTTTTCTCATTTATAAAGTGGGGATAACACCTAAGTTGCAAGTTTGCTGTGAGGATGTATATAATGGGCTCAGCACCGGACTCGACAGAGCTGGCCGAAAAGAGAGAAACAAATACACTGGCACTGCAGAAAGGGGAGGGGTCACATTTAAATGAGGGAATTAGAACAAGCTTGCAAAAGAACTAGCACCAGAAATGGCAGATATGCATTAGACAGGTAAAACGAATACAGAGAGTTTTGCAAGGGAAAGAAATTAAGTCAATGCCTTCTTAAAGGGTAGCTCAGATCAGCATATTTGGGAGACCAAGAACTCATCTGGTTTTCTCCTTCTGATTTGTTAATTTATTGATAGAAATCTTCTTTTAAAGGTAAAATAATTAGATTACTTTAAAAAAGTATATATGCATTTTATGCATTGAACAAGTTGCCTTTACTGTAAAGATAAAAATGATGGGAAGGAAGGTCTCCCAGAAAGCCTGGGCCATATGGTTGCTCCACAGTGTAGTTGCACATGCAGATTCAGCTGTTGTGTTGGCTGCCTGCTGTCCAGACACAGTGGGGTGAAGTCAGGACAGAGCCCCTGCTTCAGCATGGGGCCTATGTCTTCTCGAGCTAACGCATTCCTTCCACCAGTTAAGAATGTGCAGAGCATTCGTCGGGTTGGGAATGCCTGACTATGACAGCACCGTTTGCAAAGAGTCTGTTTGTGAAGATCATGGCAATACCCAGGCCAAGCCCACCATGGGAGAACCTTGGCTCCTAATTAGTGGGAGCAATGCATTTTAATGAGGACTCCACAGTAGGCAGCTGGCTCCTGCTTTGACTGCCAACGAATCTAGGGCAGAGGAAGAGTTGGCAGCGAGAACACAGAGCAGGTAAGAAGAACAAAACAGACAAATGCGCTCATCTTTTGGAAACTTTAAGCCTTAGAATTATTTGACTTCCCTATTATTTTGGCTGTCATCCCATAGGCTGCTTCTCTGAGAGCAAATGGCTGTTACAAGTGATGGATCAGTTTTCACCCCCCTGGAGCAATTGCTGGTATCAGGAGCAGAGGCCTACAGGAAATGGAGGCCCATAAATGCAAGCATTTGATCTCTCTTGAAAGGTAATCAAACAATTGCTAAAAGGCCTCAGAGAAATCTGAATCTTTACATTTTTCTGACTGAGCAAGAGAGAGCAGCAGTGACTCATGCCTCCATACACCCAACGCTAGTGATCTAATACCATCCAAGCAACTTAAGGCAGGACTTCAGGGTCTGTTATTGAATGCTGGTGGCACACCTCTGAGGACGACATACAGAAAGCTGAACTCCTAGCATCTATGTTGTTTCTGAATTCTGACTCAGGGAGAATGAGCTCCCTACTGAAAAGGTAACCAAGCATTCGTAGGCGGGAATAGGTGCTCCAAAACACATGAAGGAATGGTGGGGACACCCCAATGCTTTAAACAACTTCAAATCTTGAGCCCCTGCAACTTACGCCAAAAGAGCAAGTGTACTAAATAGTTAAACTCCAATTGGTTATCTCTGATGCATCAGGGACAATAAGAACAGCCCCAGGAAATGGAATTATTTTCAGAAATAGAAAAGATTTCTAGAACTACAGGCCTGTGGGTTTGACAATGAGTTCAAGCAAGATAAACAATGACATTTTTAAAAGAAGGTTTGTGGGTTACTCGAAGCGAAAGAGGTGATCTTTAGGAATCAGCCTAAGGTCACTACACCAAAAGTAATGACAGAACCTGCTAATTACCTCTCAATAGCTCCTCTTTCCTCTCTTCACAGTAACAGAAGTTTTAGCAGAGCTGATGGAAGCTACATTAGTTTCCTATTGCTGCTGTAAAATATTGCCTCAAATTTAGTGGCCTGAATTAATATGAATTTATTATATAGTTCTGAAAGCCTGCAGTCTGAAATAGGGCATGAGAGCTACAGTTCATCTGGAGACTCTGAGAGACGATCTTTTCCCATGCCTTTTCTGGCTGCCAGAGGCTCCCTACATGCTTTGGCTTATGGCCCTTGCCCTCACCTTCAAAGCCACCAGAACAGCATCTTCAAAATTCTCTCTCTCTCCCTCGCTCTCCCTGACCTCTGCTTACATCCTCTGCCTTCTTACTCTCTTGTGTTACCTTTATAAGGACCTTTGTTATTATATTGAACTCACCTAGATCATCAAGGATAATCTCCTCATATCAAGATGCTTAACTGGATCACAAATTATGCAGCAAGTCCTTTTGCTATATAAGGTAACACATTCACAGTTTTCAGCGATTAAGACCTGAGCATCCTGCAAGGGAAGGGACATTATTTAGCCTACCCGACCACTTAAAATAAAAACTAAATTTCTCAGCCTCACTTGCAGCTAGGTTTAGGACACATGACCAAGTTCTGGCAATAGATATGAGCAAAAGTGAAGTATGCCCTTTCTGAGTCATGCACTAAAATGAAAATGCATATTATTTGCTAAAATGTGAATGAGTGAGTCCTTTTGGACCATGAGGGGCAGTGTGTAGGTGTAGTTCAGCAACAAGAGCCTGTGTCCCTTATAATTTCTGGGAGCAAAGCCAACATACCAGCTTGGACTTTCCCATGAGAGGAAAAATAAACTTCTGTCTTATTTAAGCTAAGCAGACAGAATTATACCCTACTTAATACATGATGCTAGTAGATCAGGAAACCATAATTGACAGTGTTTTGGGACTTCAGCAACATGTATCAAAGTCTCCTATGATGTCCATATGTTTGAGATGGAGAAATATGGGTTAAAGCCAATAGTTATGTGGTCTTGTAACTGCTTGAGGGACCACACGGGTACAGATTAATGGGTTGGTATTAATCTTTACAGAGAAGTTTTAATGTTATGTCCTTGTTACAGTCCATGCTCTGGACAGATCAGACCACAGCTGAAATGTTTAAGTTTCTTCCAACAGCCTCACTTAAAGAAGCTGTGGATATAGGAGAATATGTCAGGGATGGCAATGAAATGGTAAAGGGACTTGAAACCATATCATATAAAGAAAAGTGGAAGAAGCAGCAATAAAGACACGAGAGGGGCCTTCAGATACTTACTGAGTATTTATTAGGTATAAGCATAATGCTAAGTGACATGGGGTAGAAAAATGAGGACACATTTCTTTGTCCTCTTTTTATAAGAGTTTAGAAGAATTTATGTAAATATACACAAGGTTACCCACCAAAGACTTTGCTTGCAGGGTGGTCCATTATAAACCTATTTTATGGGGGTTTTTGTTTGTTTGTTTGTTTCTATTTTGTTGCTCTCACAAGAAGTCCTTTTATCCATCCCTGGTAGATGATGACTCATCACAAAGTGTTGGAAACATGTTTTACTCTGGCAAAAACAATCAGTTTGTATTTCTAGGAGTTGAGTCCTTCCCGGACCCTTGCATGAGGCAAACAAGTTTGAGAGTGTTGATAATAACTTTCCAATTTACCCTTAACCATCAAGCTCTTTATGGAAACACTTAAGCCATTTTCTGGTTAAAAAAAAAAAAAGTGAATGAGGAGAATAAGGAATTTACAAAGTGAGGTAAAAAAAAAAAAAAGCAAATGGGTAGGAAACTGAAGTAGAGATAGGGAAAGGGGCCCCTGAGTCTGGGGTGTCTGTCTCTGAGAGTCAGACCAGTTGGACCACAGCCCAAACAAAGCATTCTAGAGACAATAGGCCCCAAGAAGAAGCATCATGAAAATAATGCATGAGTGTCCTGTGTGTCTAGCAGCTATGAACTGCAGAACTTCAGCCCATAAGCCCTTCATCAGCCTTGAGTGGGGTACTGGTCCTGTCTGTACTTCAAGCACTCACCTGCAAACCCTCTGCCTGCAATCCTCCAGGCCCCTAATGAACACTAACTGTTCTAGGCTGTGTTAGTGCACTCTGAGCTGGGGATGCAAGCAGTAAGTACCCTTGTTGCCCAAGTGACTATAGCATGGGAATGATATGCATTCCTAGAAGCTATGGCATTTGCACCAGCTTTGAAAGACAGCCACAACCTAAATAAGCTGACAGGTCATTCAGGTTTCTCTTTATGGACATGCTCTGGAGAAAGGTCTAGTTTCTTTTTCTTTCCCTATCCAAGTCTTAGGAAAGTTCTGAACAGTGTCAATTTCATAAGCCAGTTGAGCAGCAGCTTTCTTTGTCCTCCAGCCCTTCTGTACCCTTCCCTGCCCTTAGAACCAGTCCACGTTCCTCTCCCTGCCTGTGAAGTCCTCAGCCTTCTTTCTATTTCCTGGGTCTCACCCACCTGCAGTATAAGCCTGTAGGAAAGACAGGTGCTAAACAATGCTGCACACCACTTTGTCTTCAGATAAAGAGCAACTAGAGGCAATTAAAAAGTACTTCACTGGCAGAAAGAGTATTGACCTCCTCTTGGTCCCCATCTTATGGAGGTGTTCATTAATTTAATTGTGAGAACTCTGAGACTGAATGACAAAGTGGGACACGATCTCATTGGCAATGGCGGCTCACAGATCCCTGCCAGAAATCTGGGAAAAGTCTACAAGTTGCTCAGGAGCAAGAGCTCAGCAGCAAAGTTAGCAAAATCATCATTCCTTCAGAAAAATTTTCAAGTGATCTTGATGACATTTTCCCAGCCTACACATTTTATATTGGATCCTGCTGGGTTCTACAGCATAACTTTAACAGCTCCCATTAAATGGATGCCTGCTATGTTTCAGGAGCTTTCCCTATAACATGTTAGGTGGATAATATCTCTGTGGCACAGAAGGGGAACTTGCAATTCAGAGCCCCAAGAGATCTGGGCAGTGTCATTGGGTCAAGGTATGAAGTGGAGTTGGAACTCTGATTCCACAGCATGTAACCTTCCCACAATATGTCCCTAGTAACATGGTAATCCCAGCAAAAAGAAAGAGATCTGAGCAGGGGTTACTTTAAATTTTCCACATTACCTACTTGGTGCTATAATGACTGGGAAAGATTTTACATCAGGCAGTTGGCCCTGACCCATTTGTGTGCACACTAACAGGTCTATAAAAATCCCAAGGGCATACATTTACCTTCATGTGACTGAAACTTGATGCAAAATCCACCTCCCACACAACCTGCAATAGCCCTGCTTTGAACAAACAGTTCATCTAGAGAACAACTGTCGATTGTTCTGCTAAAAAATTGCTATCCTCCTCCTCTGGTGCTGGAAGGTGGGTGTAAATTATTACAAATACCTCAATCTTAGCCTAGGCACATGGAGTATTTGTACACCCTGCAAAAGGCCACAAAGGAATGAAGAGACCCAGGATTTGTATAAACCTGTATGCTTTCTTTCTCAAAAGGGGAGAATTAGGCTCACCACTCAGTGCACTGCCTTGTACACACTAGAGAAGCCAAGTAAGAGACTTGTGCCAGCAGGGATGACCAAGGGAGTGTGTTTCAGGACAGACACACTTCCTGGCCCCTCACTTTCTCTTCCTTACTGTGTACATGGCTACCAGGCTCTAAAAAACCTCAGAGATTCCTAAATAGAATAGAAGAAGAGGACGCAGAACAAAGCAGAGACTTCTGGCCAAGATGGCAGAGTACATAGGTAAATGCTGTGTTCACCTCCTCCCATGACCAAATCTGAATCTGCATTAACCTGGTGAACACTGCTTGTCCCATCCTGGTGACTCTCTTGAGACCCTGACCTACCTAACTCATACACTGCTGGACCCTCTTTCAGCAGCTGTTCCGCATAGCCAGCCAGCCTTGGCCCTCTCTGCAAATTTTTCTAAAACCTCTCAAAGGTCTGCAAGCCCCAGGTAGATATCTCTTGGCCTCAGAGTGCCCTGTGCATCTTGTTGAATGGCCTTAGGCCAGGCACTGGTAACAGCCAGGCCTGGTTCACAGTGTGCCTCTCCCACACATATCAGGTTTCAGTACAGGCAACTACCAGTTGAGGAATGCTTTATAGCTTCTACTAGGTGGCCCCAGGCCAAGTACAGGCAGTGGCTGACCTTGGCCTGCACCATAGTCCCTCTCAGGAGGCCCCAGAACCAACACACCTGGTGGCCAGCTTCAGACTACACCCGATCACTTCCACAAATGACACATCCTAGGAGTTATCTAGGCAGACACTAGAGCCCCACTGAGACAAGCCCACTATGGGCATGGTCAGTTCTCACAGCCAGTCGGCATGAGGGTCCATCCCACCCACTGATGTGCTAATAGCAACCAAGGCTCAACTACAACAGTAGGTCATGCACAACCCACACAAGGAACTCCCTTGGAGCATCTGGTTTAGGTTACCAGAACGATTGTGTCAGGGCTCCACAGGACACGTACTACATAAAGACACCTGGCCAAGACTGGGAGACATAGTAGATCTACCTAATACAAACTCAGGGAGGTAGCCAAAATGAGGAAACAAAGAAACATCTCAAATGAAACAACAGGACAAAACCCCAGAAAAAGAACTAAACATAATGCAAACAATCTACCAGACACAGAGTTCAAAACACTGGTTATAAGGAACTCAATAAACAGAATAGTGGATGAACTCAGTGAG
This sequence comes from Craseonycteris thonglongyai, assembly GCA_004027555.1. Lineage (NCBI taxonomy): Eukaryota > Metazoa > Chordata > Mammalia > Chiroptera > Craseonycteridae > Craseonycteris > Craseonycteris thonglongyai. Next base: position 24,398 of record PVKE010023128.1, read on the forward strand.
AATTTACACAAAGAGACAGTAAACATACTTGCTTATTTCTCTTGTTCCATCTCTTACCAATTCCCTGCTTCCTTCTGTGCTCTATGCTCCACCCCTGTTCAATGATTTGCAACTCCCAGTGAGCAGAGGCCTTAGTTTACACTTTTTCTCTATTTTAATTTTCCTTGCCCCCTTGCCTCCTTTCCTTCATCTCACTATTTTTCAAGCCTAGGCTGTGATAGAAATTCCTCTGGGAAACTTTCATTGATCACCAGGACTGGGTCTGGTGCCCCTCTTATGGACAGATCCCTTTAACACTCATGTATATTACCGTTATAATACTTAGTTTACTATATTCCTGGAGTGTTTAGTTTACGGTTATCTCAGACCTTAGCATATATATCAACAAATATTTTTAGAATGATCTCTCACTGGAAATAGTATGGTGGAGGTTAGCTAACTATTAGAGACATTGTAGTATGGACCTTTACAGTGGTTGGGGAAAGGGGCTCACCCTATTGTTTGAAATACTCTAAATGGAATTACCCACTTATTTTCTTACA
>PVKE010023129.1:0-14641 GCA_004027555.1 Craseonycteris thonglongyai
AGAGAGAGAGAGAGAGAGAGATACAGAGACAGAGAGAGAACTGAACTGGAGGCACTCCCCAGTTCAGCATATGGGTCCGCACAGACCGGGGCTAGGATTCGATCCTCAGTCCCCGGCGCTGCAAAGTGAGCGCTTAACCCACTGAGCCATCCTGGCTTCCCAGATAGTGTGATTTTTAATTCCTTTGCTCAGTAAAAGTGAATGGCAACACTTTTATCCCTCACTTTTTTTTTTGTTTGTTTTAATGTTATTAGTGAAATCTGTGAACAAAGGAATCACAAATTCTACTTGGAAACACGAAGTCTGTCCTGTCCTATGCCTTCGATTAAATTACCAAATCTCTTTTTATCACATTTACAATTTGGCAATGTTTGTCTGTTTTATATGGCTGTTTTAAAAAACACAGGAAATTTCTTTAAACAGTGAAATTAAATTTAAACACTTTGTCTTTACTCCTCTGGTCATTTTATTGTTAGCTATTGTTTCAGCTCAAAAGAGGGAAATGCAAACGAGTCAAGTTTTTCTCCTTTACATTGTTTATTTGGGTATGGGAAGGAAAGTAATTTTCATAAGCCTAGATGATTTATGTATGAGATAAAGTCAAAAATATTCAAGCTATCAATACCCTACTAGTAATATACCAAACATTAAATCTTAACGACTTATGGTTATTATTTTAGGTATTATAAGATGACACTGTCTCCATTGGCTTAGGCTTTCTAACTTTGATCAACATTTTGATCTTTTTGCCCTCTAGATGGAGTGTGCCCATCAGTCTCAAACCCTTTAGAAGTTTACCTCATACCCACACCACCTGAAAATATAACTTTTGAAGACCCATCATTAGATGTGATTCTTCTTTTAAGAGTTTTACATGCCATCAGTCGATACTGGTATTACTTGTATGATGTGAGTAATGTTGCCTACTTTTGAAGTTTTCCTTGATGTGTTTATTCATTACATGTTATCTTATTGTTTCTGTCCAGTGATTTATGAATTTCCTATTGTATTAGAGACAGAAACAGTGATGTACTAGAAACAGCAAAGTGCAAGGATCCTGGCCCAGTGAAGTACAATATACTCATCAGTGGGAACTTTTCCCCACTTTCCCTGGCCTACATTTTCTGGTTTATTCTTTTGTCAGACTTACAAAATACTCTGTAGTTGTGAATTTGTTAAATTAAGCTACAACATGAAATTGAACATGATTTTATTAATATGATTATTAAAATTATTTGGATACATTTAACCCAGTGTTCATTTATTTGAGTTATGTTCAATAAAAAGTTGGGTACGGTTGAATGTGGTCTTTGATATTATATCATGTAGGGAAGAATGAAGGAGTTGCCATGGAAACATTAACTGCTACATCAATGACCAAGTCAATACCACCAGTGGGATTGGGGTCCTTCAACTATGCATTGTAGAAATTGTCCTTTGGGTGGGATATACCAGTGAGAAGCTGTACATTGTATTTTGGAAATAAGCAAATGAAATCTAGGCACTTTGCATACATACGTGTAGATAAAGGAAGAGATCATGAATGTAATTTTGATGTTTTACTACATGAACACTTATTATTTTTTTTTTTTAATATTTTACAGAATGCAATGTGCAAGGAGATTATTCCAACTAGTGAATTTATTAACAGTAAGTTGACAGCAAAAGCAAACAGGCAGCTTCAAGATCCATTAGTAATCATGACAGGAAACATCCCAACATGGCTTACTGAACTAGGGAAAACCTGGTAAGATTATCACTTCCGTAATGGTGGCCTTGGGAGTGTTTTCACTGTTTTGGTCTATATATTTTGTTACAAAAACAGTCTTTAGTGAACCTCTTTAAATATGTTCAGTAACACTGTCATATTTGATCACAGCTTGCTTAATAGTGTAGCTTGAGCATCTGCGGACTAGGCAAGCTGGGCTGGTGCTAGAGTATGTGTCTATATATGTGAAATGGAAAAATACACAGGGATATTTGCAGAAATTTAGATTCTTTGCCATGGTAAAATCAGACTCCAAAGGTGGAGTTCGCTCAATTCTCTGAGCCTGTCTGGGTCCAGACCTACATTCTTAAGAGACTAGACATGCACCGATCGATCAATGCAGTAGCCACTACATGGGGCTGTTTATGTTTAGATTACTTAAATTTGAATAAAACTAGAAATTGAGCTTTTAGTCACACTAACCACATTCTCATGTGGCTTCCTATATTAGACAGAAACATACTGCACATTAAAATCATCATAGGAAATGCTTTTGGCAGTTCTGTCAAAAACTACCAAAATCATACACATCAGGAGGCAGCAGGACTCATGTTATGCAGTTTGTTCTTTGAAAAGTAGCTGCTGCCTTTTTCAGCTTTGAGTGACTTAGAAATGCCAAAGCTCTGAGGAAAGTCATGACCTAGTAAAGCCAGGACTTGTGTATATGTGGAATGATAGTGGCTTAGCAGCCTCATGAAGTGGTGGTCATATTTTAAAATTTAACTTTCGCTAGTCATGTTATACTTTCTAAAGGTCTTGGGGAGATGAAAGATGATCTTGGATAGACTTGATATCAAATGTAGAATTTTAATGGTTGAATTTGGTTTCACAGTGAAAGGCTACTTAATGACATTATTACTTGATCACTTAGAAATGTCATGCAAGAAATACGAGATTCTTCAAAATTAGTTTACCTAGACCATTTTTATTGATTATATTTATAAGTATTATTCTGTATCATATCAAAAGTTGTTTCTAATGTAGGGATTTTTTTATGGTTTCTGATTCTAATTCAGATAATAAATTTATATCACATCTTTTTACAGCCCATTTTTCTTCCCTTTTGATACCCGGCAAATGCTTTTTTATGTAACTGCATTTGATCGGGATCGAGCAATGCAAAGATTACTTGATACCAACCCAGAAATCAACCAGTCTGATTCTCAAGATAGCAGAGTTGCACCTAGATTGGATAGAAAAAAAGTAAGTTTCTCCCCCAAATATTTAAAGATAAATCTCAAACTGAGCTTTTCAAAGTAATGGGAAAACTAGAAATGTGGTGCATCTAATTATGCCTCTTGGTTTATAGGCCTGTCTTAGTTGCAGTCATCTCTTTGCTTACCTTTTTATCATCTGCATTAGCTGTATTTTCCTACCAGTCTTTTGGAACTGGGTCATCTGTGATTCTTCTTCATTCTCCAGTTATAGTTCATTTTCCCAGTTTCTGAAATAATTTTTACAATTATTTTTTCTCTCTTAGTTCTCATAACTATTGTTCTAAGAAGAATCTTATCTTTTCTTACTGAGGTTTCCTTCCTTTCTGAATTATTAACTCAAGCTATAGCCTCCCTTTGATAATGAATCCCTTATGCAGTAGGTAGAAATAATCAGATCCACTTCATTCCCTTAGCAAATTACTACGGTTAGGCTGACACAAAATCCTTAATATATTTCGTGTCTCTAGACCAGGTAGTTCCTTTGTTAGCTGACTTGATCTTCCTGTACTTCTAATCTTGGTTCTTCACTCAGCTCTAAAACACAGAACTCTGAGCCATTTCAATCTGAGACTCAGTCTTACACTTCAGACACTGCAGTGTTTTATGACTTCACTGTTCTAATTCCTCTTTCTTGCTGAGGATTCTTACTCAAGTCTGTCTTCTCAAAACCTCTTCTCAAAACCTTTATGTCCAAAAGTCTCATAAGAGCAACTAGTAATGACATAAGAAGGAGGAGTGGAGGGAATGAAAAGCAAAGCAAAACAAAAAACATTATACCTAAAAAATAAATTTGATATTCCTGTTTTTATTTGTATCTTTAGGATTCCATAAACCAGTGGTATTGGTAGAATTTGGAAATCTACCAAAACCTTTCTCATCCCCATGAATCTCGTTAATAGATGTTTACAGTAGTGCTTATGGGATCTCAGTATGTCAGAGTCATTAGGTTTCCAGCTCACTTGACAACCTCCATTCCTATTTCTCCATCATCTAATTATGAATGTGCCCAGTGAGATTTCCATGAAGCTGTAGCCCTGAATTGCGCTGAATTTTCTCAAGGTTACAGAGGAGATCCTTTTTTCTCCAACTTTCGTTTTCTGAACTTGCCATGGGCTAAGATAATAATTACACTTGCAGCTTTTCTTCATGTATGCCAAGATGCTGTTCAGCTACTTCTTAACTTGTTTTGAGCTGTGCTTTATTAAATAAATAATTTTTTAAACAATTGTATTGATTTTTTTGCTCTTGGAGAAATGCCACCTGTTTATTAATAAAGTGTAATGTGAGCTTAGTGTCCTCACATTTGTACCTTCTTTTGTAGCGTACTGTGAACAGAGAAGAGCTGCTAAAACAAGCTGAATCTGTGATGCAGGATCTTGGCAGCTCACGGGCCATGTTAGAAATCCAGTATGAAAATGAGGTGAGCTTATGAGCCTGTCTACAATTTTTAGCATGATTTGTGCCTTTGATAAGATGTCATTAGAATTTCATGGTCTTGGGAAATTCTAAAAGATAATTGGGAAATTTACCTAAAAACATGAGAATTGTTCTATTTTCTCTTGAGAGATTTAAGTTCTCTTTTTTTCAAGGTTAAATTGTATAACAGGACAGTTTTTTTCTTTTCCTGGCATAAGAACAAATGTTTATGTAATCTTTAGGTTGAAAAAATAAAAGGATATTTTAAATAAAACTTTCAAAATGTTTGAACTGCTTTTCTTAAAAACCAAGTTTACTGAGGTGTAACTTACATATAATAAATACGCTTTGGGGGATGGTGGGATAGTTCAACAGGTTGAGCACTTGCTTTGAAAATGGAAGGTCTGGGTATCGAGTCCCGGCCCTAACCCGTGCAAACCCACATGCTGAACTGTGGTGCAGCTGGTAAATTCCAGGGTGGCAGTGAAGGTTCTTGCTTCTCAGAAGGCAGGCCTCCAGTTTGGTTTTGCCTCATATCCACCTGTGTGGAATGAAACAACTGTCAAAAAAACTACTGCTGTACAAGTATGGAGATTGCCCTGGGCCCTCCCTGCTTCTTTTTCTCTCTTTTACTTTCTCACCTTCTCTCAAAACAATAGAATAAGTCTTTATTAAAAAATGCACACTTGTAAGATATACAGTTCTAAGAGTTGATAGATATACACAGTCTATAACCATTACCACATCAAGATAAAGAAAAATCCCATCACTGACTAACCATCTCTTAAATCACTTTGCAGTCATTTCCTTTCCTCCACCCCCACTTCTTGGCAACCATTGATCTGTTTTCTGTCTCTAGTTTTGTCTTTTTTTATAGTATCATAATAATGATAATAAATAGAATCATACAGTGTATAACCACTTGTGTTACTCTTCTAAGTACAATGCTTTTGAAATTTGTCCATGATGTTGCATATATTGATTTGTTTGATATTTTTATTAGGTTGGTACAAAATTGCAGTCTCAGACCTTGAATTTTAGTTTAAATCAAACACATCTATATTAAACATATCTGTATTAATCAAAATAGGAACCATTACAGTCAGCACATTTTTGCAAATGAGAAATAAGTTTGTGTATTTCTGTAGCTTTTTCTTTATCCTGCTGGTTGTGAAAGTGTTTTCCCTGCGAAAAGTTGTCGAGATGCTTGAAGAAGTGGTCTTTGGTTGGCGAGAGGTCAGGTGAATATGGTAGATGCACCAAAACTTCGTAGCCCAATTTGTTCAACTTTTGGTTGTGCAATGCACACTCAGGCATTGTCGTGGAGAAGAATTGGGCTCTTTCTGCTGACCAGTGCTGGCTGCAGGTGTTGCAGTTTTCATTTCAGCTCATGGGTTTGCTGAGCAGAATTCTCAGATGGAATGGTTTCACCCAGGATTCAGAAAACTGTAGTGGATTGGACCAGCAGCAAACCACCAGTGACCATGACCTTTTTATGGTGCGAGTTTGGCTTTGGGAAGTGCTTTGGAGCTGCTGCTTGCTCTAGTCACTGAGCTGGTTGTCGCCGACTGTTGTATAAAATCCACATTTTTGTCACACGTTAAAATCCGATCAGGAAATGATTTGTTGTTGCATAAATAGAACAACACTTTGAAACCACGATTTTTTGGATTTTCCGTCAGCTCATGAGTCACCCACTTACCGAGCCTTTTCACCTTTCTGATTTGCTTCAAATAACGAATGACTATAGAAAGGTTGATGATAAATTCTTGGGCAACTAACTTCTCATGTAGTTGTAAGATCAGCTTCATGATTGCTCTTAATTGGTCGTTGTCAACATTCCATGGCCAGCCACTATGCTCCTCATCTTTAAGGATCTCATCTCCTTTACAAAACTTCTTGAACTACCACTGCACTGTACATTCGTTAGCAGTTCCTGGGCCAAATGCTTGTTGATGTTGTGAGTTGTCTCTGCTGCTTTAAGACCATTTTGAACTTGAATAAGAAAATTGCTTAAATTTGCTTTTTGTCTAACATCATTTCCATGGTCTAAAGTAAATATAAACAGCAAAGTAATAAGTCATTAGCAAAGGAACATAAAGCGAGAAATGCACATTAAAATGATGTATAACATAACTACATTTATTTAAGAACGTATTCCAATATCAAACAGCAAATTTCAACAATGCAAAAACTGCAATTACATTTGCACCAACCTAATGTGACAGTAATGATACTAGACATTATATGGATATACCATAATATGTTTATCTAATAACTGATTGATACACATGTGAGTTTTTTCCAGTTTTGACTCTTATGCATCATGCTGCTGTGAACATTTGGGTATAAACCTCCAGTTTTGCCTCTTAATTATAATGTTGCTGTGAGCATTTGTGTGCATGTCTTTGTGCAAACATGTTTTTATTTCTCTTGGGCAACTACTTCAGGGTTGAATTGATAAGTTATTTGGTAAGGTAACATTTTAACTTTTAAGAGAGACATGAAGCTGTTTTCCAAAGTAGCTGTTCCATTTTTCATTCCTGCCAGTAATGTAATATGTGGATTTTAGTTGCTTCACATGCTCATCAACAGTTGACATTGTCATTCTGTTTTAGTTTTTGTTTTTTTTTAAGATTTATATTATTGTTTGAGAGAAAGTGACAGAGAGAGAGAGAAAGGAGGAAGGGTCCAAAGCAGTCTCCATAGTTGTACATCATTAGATGTGACATGATTTCATTCCACACAGGTGGATGTGGGGCCGCATGATTGGGAACCGAATTGGGGGCCTCCCGCATGGGAGTCCTGAGAACCTTCACTGTCAACCCATCCAAGCAGTTATCACTTGCACTGCAGTTCAGCATATGGGGTTACACAAATGAGGGCCAGGAATCAAACCCCGGACCTCACAGTTGTGAGGTGAGGCAAGTGCTCAACTGCTTAGCTATTGCATCTTCTCTTTTTTAGTTATTCGGATGGGTATATAGTGGTATCTTACTGTGGTTTAAATTTGCATTTCTCTGATAATTAATGGTATTGATTTATCTTTTAATTTATTATTAGCTATTCATATATCTTTGGAGAAATTTTCGAGAATTCAGCTCACTTTTTCATTGAGTTTTTATTTTATCATTGACTTGTTGAGTTCTTTATAATATTCTGGATACAAATCTTTTAAGAAATAAGTGTTTTCCTAACATTTTCTTCCAATCTATGGCTTATCTTTTCATTTCTTTATGAAATGACTTAGAAAGAACAAAAATTTTTCCTTTTGATGAAATCCAGCGCCCCTCCTGCCCCCCCGCCCCCCTTCTGGTTGTGCTTTTTTGGATCCCAAGAAATTTTTCCCTAATTCGTGGTATCAAAGATTATTTCTTATGTGGTTTTTAGGAGTTTTAGAGTTCTACTTTTTATATTTAGGCATGTGATCTGTTTTGAGTTAATTTTTATATATGGTAAAATAAGGGTAAAGGTTATTTTTTTCTAAACACAGGATTTTCTTTTTTTTTCAGCACCATTTCTTTGAAAAAACCATATTTTTTCCTATTAAATTACCATCATACCTTTGTTGAAAATTATTTCATTATGAATGTTCCAATCTATTTCTGTATTTACCTGTTCTTTTTTATTAATCTATAGTCTTGATTACTGTAGCTTTATGGTGAAATCAGGTAATGTGAGTTCTCCACCTTTGTTTATTTCACCCCCCCAAAGTTGGTTTAGTTATTTTAATCCCATGTAATTCCTTATAACTTTAGAATCAGCTTGACCTGATTCTACAGAATTCTGTTGGAAATTGATTGGGATTGTCTTGAATCTTGATCAGTTTGGGAGAGAATTGACATTTATAGTATTAAGTCTTCTAATCCATGAATGTAGTATAGCCTTTTACTTATTTAGGTCTTCTTTAATTTCTTTCAGTATACTTTATAACTTAAGTCTAGAGGTCTTTCATATACATATTTTGTTAAGTTTCTCCCCAAATACTTTTTTTTTAAGATTTATTGTATTTGAGAAAGAGAGAAGGGGGAGGGCCCAGAGCAGTCTTCGTAGTTTTATGTCATCAGTTTTCAACATGGTTTCATTCCACCCAGGTGGGTGGGTGCCACATAGGGCGGGAACTGGGCTGGGGGCCTCCTGCATGGGAGGCACGTCCCCTCGAGCCAGGGGTCGAACTGGGGCCTCTGCATCATGGGAAGCACACCCCAATTCAGCATGTGGGTCCAGATGGGCCAGGATTCGATCCTTGGTCCCTGAGGCTGCAAAAGGAGTGCTTAGCCTGCTGAATCAGCCCATCTTCCTGCAAATATTGGTTTAGGTTTTTTGATGGTGTTGGAAATGATACTGTACTTTCATTTCATTTTCAGTTGATGTTACAGAAATACAGTTGATTTTTATATATTGATGTTTTTTGTGACCTTGATAAACTTAATTATTGCATTTAATAACCTTTTAATACATCATTTAGTATTATTGTAGACTCAAGGCTTTGGAAAGTTTTCTGTAAAGACCCAATAGTGAATATTTCAGGCTTTGTGGCCAGTTTTCATCACAGCTACCGAGTTTTGCCTTTATAGCATGAATGTGGCCATACAGACAATATACCTATCATGAGTGAGCAGTGGCTGTGTTCCAATAAAATTGAATTGATGGTCACTGAAATTTGAAGTTTATATAATTTTCACATATTATGAAATATTATTCAAGATTATTTTCAACCATTTAATATTGTAATAGCCATTCTTGCAGACTGTACAAAAACTAGCAGTAGACCAGACTTTTAGCTTGCCAAGTCATGCCATCTGTGAAAAGTGAGTTTTACTTTTCTAATTTTTATCTTTTGTTTCTTTTGAGATGCTTTTAAACAACCTGGACAGTACACCAAAAGAATCAAATAATGAATTTTTATATATTTTACTCAAGTATTGAATGAATCTCTTGGGGTTAGTTTTCTTCCATCTTTCTCTTTATTTCTTTTTAAGACAAAACTTAAGGCTTTTAGGACTTTTGGATATAAAATTTCTAAACCTTTTGTTATTATATTGATTATTTAATAATAATAGCCAACAACTCTGCCCCTCAGTTTTTTTGTCTGTAACATCTGACTTGGTTCATATTGTGAAGAATTAGAATAGGACCTGGCTCATGATAAGTTTAGTCTACAATACTATCTAGTTGTCCACATAATTTTAATCAGGGCTTTGATTTTTTTTTTTTAACTGCACTGGAGTCCTTCCGCATGGGAAGCACACCCCAGTTCAGCATATGGGTCCACACAGGTCGGGGCCGGGATTCGATCCTCGGTCCCCAGGGCTTCAAAGTGAGCGCTTAACCCGCTGAGCCATCCCGGCTTCCCCGACTTTGACTTTTTAAATATATTCTCTTCTTCTCATTAAGACTTTGAAAAGTAAACTTAAAAGTATTTGTGTTCATCACCGTTAAAATTTTAAGTAGTTCTGGGACGCATACAGCTTGCTAGGGATCCATGCTATGGCAAGTTTCTGGATTCAAAGGATGACAGTGTAGATGTGGAGACAGGACAGAGGTACAAATAGGTGTCGCAGACGAGTGGTAAGGTACCAAGTGAATGAGACTAGGAGCACTGTTCCTAGAATATGAGGAGAAGGAAGCCCTTGAGTTATATCTTGATGGAATTGGGGAGCAAGGGCAGTTAAGGGACCAAAGGATGAGTGAGGCTTAAGGAAAGGATTGGGCATGGTGGTGAGTGGCAGAATGGAGTAACTTGTCCTGGGAGTGATGGGAAGGCAGGGAGACAAAGTAAAGAACTGACTTCCAGAATAAGAAATTGGGCCTTCCTTGGAATCCACCCTGATCATACCTGTTGCTCAGAAGATACAGTTTTTCATGTTGCATGTCCACATTTCTTATTCATAAAACTTGCAAGACCTTTGCTGTAGCTGATGTAGTAGTCTGCTTAGTTTGTTTAAACAAGCTTTCTACTTTTTTACTCCAGCATGTTTTTCTCTTGGTAGGCATGTCTTCATGGCTGTCTTTAAATTGTATCTCACATGACAGATCTTACCTATTGATGCTGGAAAAGATTTCAGGATCCAACATCACTGGGGGAAAGGGGTTGGGAGGAGTGCCAGCTTTATATATTCATAAGGCCTTATGTTGTAAATCAAATTCAACCATACAAAGCAGCTGGTGGCCATTAGAAAGACTTTCCAACTCTAGAGGAATCCTAATCCAAAATGTTGAATCAAAATGGGCTTCATGTTAAATAGGGATGATTGGTAAACCAGGGAAAAATTAAACCAGTCTCTGGGTTTAGAAAGTCACCCAAGCCCCAGTTAGGAATTGGGGCTTTCAATGGCCCAGGCTTCAGGGATGGTGGAAGGTTAGGAGGGTGGACTATATGAATCCTGGTGCTGTCACTTACTGGATGTATAAAGTTAGGCAAGTTATGTCAACTCAGTGATACCTCAACAAGAGACATGATAAATCTACTTCATATTAGAATATTAAGTGAGTAAAACAGAATACTGTCACATATTAAGTGCCAGTATACAAGTTTTGAAAAAGACTTTTAGAGTTTTAAGACAAGTATCAAGCTTTTTTGTTTGATTCTGTTTTTGTTTATAGAGCTTTATGCTTTTCCTTTCTTTAAAAATAAATGAGGGGGAAGCCAGGATGGCTCAGTGGGCTAAGTGCTCACTTTGCAGCCCTGGGGACCGAGGATCGAATCCCGACCCTGGTCCGTGCGGACCCATATGCTGAACTGGGGAGTGCCCCCAGTTTAGTTCTCACCAGGGTAAGACCGTAGCCCAGTTCCTGCTCTGTGCAACCCTGAGCCCACCTGTGGAATGAAACTATGTGGAAAAACCGATGATGTACAACTATAGAGACTGTTCTGGGCCCTCCCCCTTCTCTCTCTCTTTCTCTCTCTCTCTGTTTAAAAACAATAAAAATAAATCTTTAAAAATATAAAAATAAAAACAAATGAGGCAAAGCCACAATACCTACCTTTTTAGTTGACTGAGTTAGGATGAAGATTCCTGAAAAGATCAGATATGATCTACAGGGCTACTGACCCTCCCAAGATAGGGGTGAGTTGCCAGAGCAGGTATGACCAGGTCCTTCCACCCTCACAGAGACTTGCTGTGATGAAAGTGTTTACAGTGATAGCTGTATCGTTTAATATTTTAAATCTGTTGAATCTTCAGAAATAACAGTATTTGGATGAAGGAAAGTGATCTGTGATTTCTACTTAGCCTAGGATAATTATGCTAAAGGAAGAGAGCACGAACTGGCTTTAAAGCACCATCTGGTGGATACCAGATGTTACTGCAGTTTTATTCTTTTCTCTGCCTTTCTCCCCTTGCCCCTTTTTCCTCATCCAATGCCCAGTGTTCAGTGGAGAACAATATACCGGTATACAAAGTCTTACCATCATGGAGCTTTTCTTTTAGTTTGGAGAGGCCTATACACACATACTAATGCACATATATGTGTTAGGCCGTAAGATAAAAATAAAGCAAAATGAGAAGATGGATCAGGTGGGGTGGGGATAGGGTGGTCTGTGGTGACATTTGAACAGAGGTGAGTCATTCCTATCTGGAAGAAGTGTACTCTACCTAAAGAACAGAGAAGCAAAAGACCCAAGGTAAACATTGCTGCCTGTTGGCAGATGACTGGCCTAGGAATAGGTGTTGGGGTGGGAAGGGATCACATAGGACATGTGGGCAGGTCTAGGAACTTGAGCCTCTGCTTTGACTGGGATGAGAAGCCTTGGAGGTGTGGAGGAGTGGGATGAGTGTATGTTTGGTAAGGCTCCTTGACGCTGGGAGAACAGGCAGTTAGCTGCTGAGAAGGCTAGTGCAGAGACCAGGTAAGAGGTTGTGGTAGTCACCAGTGTAGAATCTATTTGAAGGTGGGCTCACAGTGTCTGATTGGTTGGAATGTAGAGAGTAAGAATGAGAAGAGCCAAGGATGCCTCCCAGGTTTGGGTTGGAGCACAGGCTGGATGCTGATGCCATTTACTAACAAAGGGATGGAAATGGGTCAGGAAAAGTGTCACCAGGTCCCAGCAGACCACTGTTTGGAAAGTTAAGAGTTAAACCTTTGATGAACTACATTTAATCTTTTCAAAGTAATCATGGTAATGGTAAACTAATGCCTATTATTTGCAAATAATCTAAGTAAAATGTAGCCTTGTTGACAGAAGTATGGTTAGATTTAGCCTATAAACTAACTATGGTGTTAACTTGTCTTTAGCTGCATATCTAATTTATGGTTTGAGCTGGTAGAACATGAAGGAAAAACTAGGGTATGAACACTGCCTCAGGATCATGTGTCTTACGGGAGGGGTTTTCATTCAAGGCTGTACAGTTACTTTTGGACCTTGTTTCAAAATATTAGTGCCTCGCTTATAAACTGGACCCACCAAATCAGAATTTTTAGGACATGCCCAACCCATATGTGCAAGTTGATAAAGCTCTCAGGAAACTCCAGTGTACCGTGGGGCTTGAGAAGAACTGAGCATTTTCTGAGGCTAACTTAGTCCAATGACTGCTGGTATGGGTTCAGACTTCTCCCCAATTTCTGTTTTATTTAACAAACCTCTGTTAAATGGCTGGTGTGTGCCCTTGTACTATAAGGGTACAGAGATAAACTAAATTAACCCCCAACTGAACTATGCAAGCATGTAATGAAGTGGTGAAAGTAGCTGAAATGTAAGGCCTAAGGAAAGGAGCAAAGTAATTGGCAGATATGGAGGCTTCTCCCGAGGAGGTAACATTTGAGCTGGTTTCAGGGTAATAGTTCACTGGAAAGAGAATAGGAGAGAGATAGATCCCCGTGTGGACAGTGCCATCTCCACCCCTCAGAGTAAGATAAACAGCTACATCAGAACTTTAATCAATGTACTATTAAAATGTTGGGACTATGGAGAGCAGGAAATAATGAATGCGTTGCTAGTTCTTGTATTAAGTGACCTAAACAGTTGCTGTTGGCATCCACATTGCCAACAGGTTGGCAAGTTAAAAAAATCAAACAAGTTTTTAAATACAAATTGTTCTTCTTTTGTTCTTCTGTAGGTTGGTACAGGTCTTGGGCCTACACTGGAGTTTTACGCACTCGTATCTCAGGAACTACAGAGAGCTGACTTGGGTCTCTGGAGAGGTGAAGAAGTAACTCTTAGCAATCCAAAAGGTAACTCCTCTGAGTTAGTCAATTTGTGTTACTCAGACCGGGTAGAGGGCCCTTGCAGTTCATTAAATATGTTTTAAGTTCTACCAGAGGACCATGCTCTCTGACCTTAACTTCTTTCAGCCTTTGTTTTCTCTTTTATTAAATAAGGAAGGCCCTTCCAGCTCTAGAGGACTTCATTCTATGATCTGCTCTCTGATTTTGGCATACTGAATTTCTTAAATGTTCTTAGTTACCAGGTTTGTCTTGTTTTGGGGAAAAGCATCTAAAATTTGGTGACTTGCCCATTTCACAGGAAGCCAAGAAGGGACCAAGTATATTCAAAACCTCCAGGGCCTGTTTGCACTTCCGTTTGGTAGGACAGCTAAGCCAGCTCATATCGCAAAGGTTAAGATGAAGTTTCGCTTCTTAGGAAAATTAATGGCCAAGGCTATCATGGATTTTAGATTGGTAAGTTTAAGATTATTTGTTTTTCTGTAGGTTTGTTTTGTTTTGTTTTGTTTGTTTTTTGTACCTATGTTCTATGAAAGTACCTGGCCCCTTATGCTGAATTTTAGAAAAGTACTTGCTTGACAAACTTTAATGTGCGTATGAATTACTCGTGGGGTTTTGTTACATAAGCCAATTCTGATTCAGTAGTTCATGGATGAGGCCCAAGATCACATTTTCACACCAGCTTCCAGGTGATGCTCAAGTGCCGGTCTATGCCTGTTCCTTTAGTAGCGTAGCAAGGGTTCAGAGTATCAGGCAATATTGAGGGTGGTTTTAATTACATATTTCTGAAGTGTGTGACATTAGATTTTTAAATTCAGGTCTGCAGTAAATTGCCATTAGAGTGCTGGAGTGAAAATAACTCAAGAAATCAGTATCCACAGAGGTGTGAATATTTCTGGATTTTATTTATTTCCTCTTCTCACATTTTCTAAGATATTTTGTCAGTATGTGGAAGACATTTTCATTTGATGTCAAATTTACAAGATCACAATTTCACTGTAACTGAAGAATGAACTGTTAATCAGTTATTTCAGAAATTTAAATTTTACTTAATAACCAGTTGGTTTTTCCCTTT
>PVKE010023129.1:14741-25041 GCA_004027555.1 Craseonycteris thonglongyai
AACTGTGGGAACTCCCCAGTTCAGCACGTGGGTCCTGCCTGGGCCGGAGCCGGGATTCGATCCTCGGTCCTCATGGCCTCAAAGCGAGCGCTCAACCCGCTGAGCCGTCCCGGCTTTCCCCTCCCTTTAACTTTTATCGCTCCCAAATATGCAGTAATACAGACTACAGTGGGATTAAGTTTACTTGGTACCAAATAAAGCTGATGTGCTTTATGGAGAATATATGTCCATCATTGAACAATTCTTTTATAAGGTTCATGGTTTAAAATAGGATTCTTAAATATTCTAAATTTTTCACACTGTCAGGGTCCCAGACTAAATTTAAATGGGGTAAGTTTCATATGAGGGAAATAGTTCCTAAATATATATATTTTTCTTAGCGATTACTGACCTTTTTGAAATGATCTCTTGAAGTGTCAGTTGCAGAATTGAGGCAATTCTAGAAGCTTGAATGTGTGTTAAAATATTCTGTATATTCTCTTTCAGGTGGACCTTCCCCTTGGCTTACCCTTTTATAAGTGGATGCTACGGCAAGAAACTTCACTGACATCACACGATTTGTTTGACATTGACCCAGTTGTAGCAAGATCAGTATATCACCTAGAAGACATTGTCAGACAGAAGAAAAGACTTGAGCAAGATAAATCCCAGGTAGGCTTAGGAAATGAGGCAATAGTCAAGTGGATCAGTTTTTTTGTTGTTGTTGTTTTATAGAAAGATGAGGTCTTTATTAAGTGGTTTGTATTTAACACAGTTATTTTATATTAATATGTTATTTAAGAAGAGTTTAATTTTTTTATCATAACTGAAACACATGATTTCACAGTGGGTAAGATGACTTATAACAATAGCAGGTGATGAGTAGCAAACAGCATGCTTAGCAAATAAAGTACACTCCTAACTGAACTAAGGGTTCTTATTTGTTAAATTTTATATGGGCGTTATGCATCTGGGCAGATACTGTATCATATTGAATTCTTTTAGTAAGCACTTGAATCAATGAAACTATTCTCAGGACATATTGATCTCTCCTCCTTAAAGGTGGCTTAGTTTAGAAACATTTGTTTCTAGAGAAATCTCAGAAAGATATTTTTAAAGGTAGTTGTGTACTTTTTTTGGTAGCACGTGTTGAGGTTTCTGTTACATTTCATGGGTAATTTTGAGTTTTATGTCATATTTATATTAACAGTAGATTAAATCATCTGATTCAATTTGAGATTAATAATGGCTTTGTAACTGACATTAGGAGACAAAGTTGTATTAAAGAAAAGTGGCACAGACTAAAGTTGCTTGAGTTCCAGTAAATGAGGAGTCTTAACATTTATCTGGCATCTGCCAATCCCCATGTGGTGCCGGTTAACTGAGAGTCTGCTGTATTTGGGCAAGTAACATGGATCAATGTTAGTTAAATTAAGTCCCTTTTCATAAATTATATAAAGTAAAAATGGAGAAACTGTAGTGAGAGAAAGTGTCATCTCTTGATAAGGCAGAGAAGGGCTTACAGAAGACAGGTGGGTGGGGGTTTTGGAATGCCTTTTTGTCATGGAAGAAGATGATTTGTAAGGGAATTATTCTTACCTCATATTAATTTGTGATTTGGGGGGGAAGAATTACTAACTTTATGAATTTGAAACTACTACAATCTTACTTAGAAGCATCTTGTAGGTAAATAATGGCCAAAAAAGGTATGTGTGTATGGTGGAGAGGGGTGAGGGGTGTAAAAGCATGGCACTGTTCCATGTGCCTTACATATACTAATTCAATTAATCCACAACGACCCTGTGAGGCTTAGGTGTTTTTGTTATTCCTATTTTACATGAGAAACCCAAGGCAGGTCGGTTGAGTAACCTGCTGTCCAAGGTCACACACCTAGAATGTGGCAGAGCTGGAACTCAAGCCCAGGCCTCTTGCTCTGGGGTCTGCAGTCTTAATGTTTTGCACACTCTGGTATGTGTCCTTGTCTCCACTGCAGTATGCTGCCACAATTCTGTTCCTCAAATCTATTGAGATATGTTCTTCTAATTGTTATTATTCCCTGTGCTGTCATTTTGAAAGTATAAGATGCACAGAAACCATACTCCAAAAACTGATTTGCTATATTAACCAATTTTCACCCATAGCCTGAGCAATGGTGGTATTCTGAAACACCTCACTCCATTATTTTAAAGTTTATTTATTTATTTATTTAATTGTTTTTGACAGAGGGAGAACTGAACTGGGGGCACTCCCCAGTACAGCACATGGGTCCACACAGGCCAGCCGGGGCCGGGATTTGATCCTGGGTCTCTGGCACTGCAAAGTGAGCGCTTAACCCACTGCGCCATCCTGGCTTCCCCTCCATTATTTTATAGAGTACACAGATGGAGCAAGTTGTCTTGACTGAAATTGTACTTGGTATAATATTTTAAATTTTTGAAAGATAGGTGGAAAATGGGATATTGCTTAGCTTTTGATTTAATATGTAAGTTTTAGAGAAATAAACGGTGAATTCTTTTTAAACATCTCAAGGACAATGCATATTCTAGATTCCTATCAGTGATAGCATTTTGTAATGAAAACCTTTATAAATAAGATACTTAGGTAGCTATGGGAGAAGAGACTTTCTGTTAGCATAGCAGTGATTGCCATAATCTGTAACAAGAGGTCCGAGGATAATTTTAACAGTTTGCCAGTGGGCAGACATTAAAACAGAGAGCTTAAAAATTATTAAGTTTTAATCTTTCTGCCGAAGAACATTTAAGATGTAAAACGAAAAGCCTTCTTTTGGTGTCATAAATGGTATACCTGAAACACAAAAACATGGGTTTTTGCAAAGAATTCAAAGCAGACATAATCCTTAACAACTATATTTTATAACTGTATAATCAGGTTGAATAGCAAACATGTCATTGTGGAGGAACACTCAAGAAATCTTGTTTGCCATAGTTGGATTCTGAAGTGTTTATTTCCTTTGTGATTTCAGTGACTTACTCATGTATAAACTGTGACAAAAAGAGAAAAAAGAAGTAGGTTAAGAGCTAACAGCCCATAAAATTTGTTTTAGCATATCTTATTTTATAAACAAAATTGAATGAATTTTTGTGCTTGCCACCCCCTCCCTTTTGTTTAGACCAAAGAGAGTCTACGATATGCATTAGAAACCTTGACTATGAATGGCTGCTCAGTTGAAGACCTAGGATTGGATTTCACTCTGCCAGGGTTTCCCAATATCGAACTGAAGAAAGGAGGGAAGGATATACCAGTCACTATCCACAACTTGGAGGAGTATCTAAGAGTATGTAATTGTGGCATCCTCTGGGTAGAGGCCATGTGTGGTGATGCAGGCTTGTCTGTGGGGACTACTTGGAGGGAGCAGGATCAGGCCTGTCCGGTGAGGCACAGGCAGTGTCTGACAGCTGCCCCCACTGACTGCTTTAAGACTTTGCCCCCTGGGATCATGGCCTGAAGTTCGCCCTTCCACGCCTTAGCTTCTGTTTGCTCTTGAGAACATGTCAGATAGTTCCGGATGCTTTATGTATAATCTTGAATTTGCCATCCACAAGCTTGAATACTAATAACTTCATATTCCATCACAGTTTAAGAAGAAATTCTTGAAAGTATGACATCACTTATGTTCTCACTAAACTTCATTTCTGTCTTTTCTACCAAGCCAGCCAGCTTGATAGAATTCTCCACCCTACTACCCCCTGCCCACAAATACCCACACACCCATGTTTATGAGTTTGGTGAGGCAATTCAAATTATTATTTCATGGTCCTTGACAATATTTGCTAAATTTAGGAAAAACAATTTTGTATTGAATCAAATTACATTTTAAACTACAACCTATGTAGATCTTTGCTACTACATTTTGAAAAGATTTTTTTGTTATTTATTCCTGATACTAAGTGGAATAAACTCAGTATCAGGAATAAATTATCAATAACATTTTATCCTCTTGGGAAATTGTCATCTGCTTCTTACCTCTAAGGTAATATGTAACTCCATATGATAGGGATTTTATGTAAATGAATTTTGAAAACACCCTAAATATAAATTCATAGGGCATTTTTTACATTTTCATATTGACCAAGTCCAGAATTAGAAGTAGGCCTGATTGGTTATTTACTTATGTAGTTTTGTGGGAGATGTTTTAAAAATTTGTCTTTTTATAAAAATAAAAATAAAAATTATCAGGAAGGATGTTTCACTGTATTTTGCCACAGAAAGAGATTTGAAATCTTGTCACAGTTTATAAGACTGTTATTTTTGCAGCTGGTTATATTCTGGGCACTAAATGAAGGCGTTTCCAGGCAATTTGATTCATTCAGAGATGGATTTGAATCAGTCTTTCCACTCAGTCATCTTCAGTACTTCTACCCAGAAGAAGTGAGTAGCTTATGTCTGAAAGAAGTGGTCATTTCTAATGTATACCTGTAATTGTCTTAGTGGTGATATTTATTCAAAGACCTCATTGTTGCAAAGGGTGGGGAGTGTGTTTGGAAAAAATAAGATCATTTTCTGAGCAAGAGAGAGTATTAAACATTAAATGTAATATAAATGTAACATTTTATGTTGTATAAATAAGATACATGAATTATGTAAATAGTAAATGTTAGGGAGTGGGGGTTCACATGTGACTGAGTAAGTATGGCGTCATTGTCAGCCGAGCCCAGTAGAGAGCAGAACTTGGAGCCTGTGCTCCTGTGGCAGCAGAGCCACCGGTCCAGAGCTGTGAAACTGATGCTGAGGAGGATGAGCTTCTCTTTTGGGGCTGAGCTTCTTGGATTATATGAAACTTTATTTCAAGATCAAAGTTTGTCCTTGAAGTTTTAAGAAAGTGTATATTACCTAATTTCTAAATTTAGAGAGTGCTTGTGAAAAGGGAAGAAAAGAATTTATCTCCCAAGTTTTCTCCAGCCATTGTGAAGTACAAGAGTCTCAAGAAACTATACTCACTGGTAGTGAGATGTCCTAGATAGGGGTGTAGAAGGTATTAGATAGCTATAGTTTAGAAACCTTTTTGTTTATTTTTTGAACACTAGCTTTAGAATATATATTCATTACTGGAAATCTTTGAATAACTTAGCATTTTAACCTCAAATAATATTTTTATCTCCACATTGATTTGCCACTTATTGGAACATGTGGCATACCTGGCACTTGGGAGCACTAAGTATCATCTAGAATTGCTCCTCAAATTAAATCCTGGTCCCTACTATGTTTTTTAAGATTTTATTTTATTGTTTTAGAGAGAGAGAGAGAGAGATAAAGAAAAAGAAAAGAATGGGGTGGTGGTGGGGAGGGTGGCCAGAGCAGTCTCCATAGTTGTATGTCATCAGTTTTCAACTTGGCCTCATTCCACACAGGTGGGTGGGGGGCCGCACAGGGCAGGAACTGGGCTGGGGGCCTATTGCATGGGAATCACACCTCAGTTCAGCATATGGGCCCACACAGGCCAGGGCCAGGATTTGATCCTCGGTCTCTGGGGCTGCAAAGCGAGCACTGTTAACCCGCTGAGCCATCTCAGCTTTCCCCTGGTCCCCACTACTTTAGCTGTATGTCCATATCCATCTTCCTCGTCTATTGGGATAACCTCTTTCTCTTAAAGCAACTGATAAAGAATGACAAATTAGTAGATCCAGCTTGTCCAACCTGTGGGCCACATGCGACCCAGGACAGCTTTGAATGTGGCACAACACAGATTTGTAAACTTTCTTAAAACATTAAAGAGATTTTTTTTAAGCCACATTTTATTTTTAGCTCATCAGCTATGTTAGTATATTTTATGTGTGGCCCAGACAGTTCTTCCATTGTGGACCAGGGAAGCCAAAAGATTGGGCTACCCCTGTTGTAGGTAGTAAATTTAATATGCCCTGAATTTAATTTCCTCAAAAGTTATGTAGTCATTATGCAAATGGGGGTTAACCAGAGAAAAGATTGTTTAACTGAAACTGATGTTAGATTTTTTTTCCCCAAGGACACAAAACCATTTCTTGATTTGTGCAATTCCATTTGCTTTCTGCAATTTATTTTTTAATGGTTAGGTTGGTTCCTGGACAACTCCAAACAACCATACGGCACAGATGTGCCCGTGTCTCAGTTCAGTGTTTTTCAACCACTTTTCTTTCCAGCTCAGTATTTTATCTCTTGGCTTCTTTTATTGTGTTCCCTTGTGTTTCTAAAAGCCAGGATTTATAAAATCTCCCTGGTTAGAAATAGATTATCAAGTTAAATCTTCTGAAGAAATGAGAAGAGCTAAGAAAACTTAAACCAAGGGTTTGTTTTACATATGTTTTGTTTGAGATTAAAAGCTTCTCTAGAACTTAGTCTCTGCAAATGGATAGAGTACCTGTTAATGTGCTACTGAAGAGGAGATTGATTCCATAAATGTGTTAGAAGAGCATATCATATAAAGAGGACCTAAGCAGAAGTTTTTGATGCGAAAATGATACTCTTATTTGATACATGGAGACCTTTATATGGGATACTACAAAACAACATGTATGTGTTATCGCTCAGTTATATAGCCATTTAATGATTTGTTACCCTTATTTAAATACACAGCTTGACCAGCTCCTGTGTGGCAGTAAAGCAGACACATGGGATGCAAAGACACTGATGGAATGCTGTAGGCCAGATCACGGTTATACTCATGACAGGTGAGTGCTGGGGTCTGCCTGTTTCTCAGTTTATAGTAAAGAATTTGGTAGTGCATATAAATATATATTCCAAACAACAACTAAAGCTGGGGTCGTATTATATTTGTTTACCTATTGAAGGAAGCTTTTTGATATTTTGGCCTTATTTCTCTCAAGACTGCTACTTTAAGGACCCAAAGGGTTTATTTTTCAAATATTTCTGTGAAAATGGGCAGGGAAGGGGAAAAGGGGGTGGTATACAGGTATGATCCCCATTATCCATTGTTATACGTAGTAAAACAAATAATTTGTGTAGTCACACAGAAGTCTTAGTCCAGCAGTAATCATTCCATTGGATTCTAATATAACAAACAAATTTCATTTGAGTGCATTGTAATGTGCATTGGTATTTAGTAGTCATACTGAAATTTGAAAATGTAGCTAATTGTGGGAGTCGGCAATGCTGTGTGATTCAAAAGTGTATTTTAATGTGATGAAATAATCTTGGTGTTATTTATTTCTGTTGCAGTCGGGCTGTGAAGTTTTTGTTTGAGATTCTCAGTAGTTTTGATAATGAGCAACAAAGGTTATTTCTGCAGTTTGTGACAGGTAGCCCAAGATTGCCTGTTGGAGGTGGGTACACTGTTGATGCTTGGCGTTTGTTCTAGCTCTGGGTGTGTGTGGTGAAATTTCAGTACCAATAGCAGGATATTCTTTATTTGACTTACAGTGCCTCTTAGTTATTCCAATTTAATGTTTCTAAGTTTTCGCTTTGTTTGTTGTAATATATTAGGAGATATCACTGGCAGGGAAATTCATAGGGAATGTCTTAAACACATTGAAGTAGGATTATTAATACACATGTAATGCTGCTTTTCTAAGATTCAAATTCTCAGACATTTGTACATTATAAACTCTTACATGAGAAGGCATATTCTGAAGTCTGCTCTTTCAGAAATGAATCTGATATACTCATACACTCTGCTTTAAAAATCAGAGGGCATAAGAACTTTTTGCCTCCATGTTATACAGTGACGTTTTTATGGTAAATAAAGCAGACACAAGGTTCCATGCACTAAATGTATATTGAATGTGTAGGTTTAATTGCCAAGGAAGAAAAAATAACCTTGTGTTGTAATATTTCACAGCAAAGCAGTGTAATATTTTCTGATCATAAGTAGTAGTATAGAAAAGGGTACACTCGTGATTCCAGCCTGGTTCTCATGGATGTGAGCATGTTCTCTGCACTAGTTGGTGTGCATCCTGTAAATCTTACTGAGTTCCTTGGTCTCTTTCTTCCCCTAAATCAGGCTTCCGGAGTTTGAATCCACCTTTGACAATTGTCCGGAAGACATTTGAGTCAACAGAAAATCCAGATGACTTCTTGCCTTCCGTAATGACTTGTGTGAACTATCTTAAGTTGCCGGACTATTCAAACATTGAGATAATGCGGGAAAAACTGTTGATAGCAGCAAGAGAAGGGCAGCAGTCGTTTCATCTTTCCTGATCACACCAAGAAATGCAGTGTCTGCCTGTTACAACAAAAGAAAAAAATCATGGTTTCTTTTCTAAATGTATCATCTGAGTCAAGGAAACATGTTACGCCTTCTTGTTGTAGGAAAAACGGCTTGCAGATTATAAAAGAGACACTGGTTGATATTCATTAATGGCCCTATGGACTTAAAGTGATCAGGCCCTAAAAATGTTGTTGTGATGAGGTTTCTTTAGCAAGTTCTTGTTTAAATTATCATTTATTTGATGAGTGACGTTTTTAACTTGCTTTGCTGTGTGAAATTTAAAAAAGGGATGTTTTTCCAGGCTGAAACAATAAATGTCGCTGTGCAGTTTAATTCTGGGCTGTGTGTATCCATCTAGCTAAGTCTGCAGTTTTGTTTCCTCCAAAGACAACTCTTGTACATAAGTACAGAAATTACAGCTCATGCGTATTTGACAAATCCGGTTGAGTAGCTTAGCTCTATGTGCTTTTCACTTCTCTCTAGTTTTCTCTCCCCATTCACGTATTGTCTGTGCAGTTCACACAGTTTTTTTTTGTTTTATTTTGTATAGGACACACAGTTGTTACATTAGCCATGGGCTTTTGTTGTTCCATGTTCTCTCAAAGTAAGACATAACTTAAAAGTCAATGAATTGACATGTTGTCAATATAATTCAGCCTTTGTAACTAGGTAGACTTTTCTTAGAGCTTAGTTTTAACATAGTTGTAGGGTATTACTGGCTTTTTACCAGTGACACACTAAGACTATTTACATGGTGTGATCCCAGCAATGGAAGCCCTTGGAGCAGAGGCAGGGATGGCTCATTCATTCATTCCCCTTATGCAGGTTACAAAGTCTACTGCGTGGGCTGGCCAGGATGTATGATTCCTTGGCCAGAGCATTTTGCATTGATGTAAAGTTTTAAACAAAATGAGCAATTTTCATTCCCTTTGGAAGTGAAAGAATTTTTTTCTCACATGTTCTTGTTTTAAGTTTTTGTTCATAGTCTTTCTTTATCTTACTCTCTTCTCCTCCCAGTGCTAACTTGAGACACAGTTCAGCCTTTGTCTCCACACAGATACAAGTAACTGTAAGCAATGCTCTCTGTCCAGTTGTTTCATGTGCTGATTTCTCAAATCTGCAATAACTCATCAGGTTAATGTTTTACCTGAAAATAAATAATGTTTGCTTCACCTTTTTGTTCATAGTCCTGTGCTGTATGCATAACTTTTAATTGTGTAGATGTATTTCAATGCAAGTAAACCATTACATCTCCATGATTCTGTGTCATGGCTGATTTCGCTACTCAGAATTTGCAATAGCAACTTGAAGAACATACAATGTGGAGAGAAAATGGGAGGAGAGTCCTTCCTTCCTGAGGTTCAAAATTAAGCCTGTTGCATAAATTTGAGAGAATTTTCATAATTCTTTGAAAATGAGAGATGAGCTAATTTTTTTTAATTTTTATTGAACTTTGAGAAATCAATTTGCTTTTGTTTTACTGACTGTCCCAGAGTCTTATTTAATTGATGTGGATGCCCCTTTGTTTCCCATCCGGCCACCAAAAGAAACTTGGTGGTTTGTTTAGCTTAGACTCCTTTGTCATTTTATACTTAAATGGCCTTATATGGAGCCTACCCACAGGGTACTCATCCCCACATGATAGTGACCCCCCACTAAGTGTGAGGGAGCTGTACTAGGAGCTCAAGGGGTGTCTTTCGCTGGTCCCTGCAGACATGGTGACAGGTGAGCAGCTAGCTTTACCTTGGAGTCAGAGATGGGAGCTGCATTTCTGCAGTTCTAACAAAGGGGAGCTGAACAGTGTCATCAAACGAAAATAGGTGTTAAAGAACGGACCAATTTGTGTTAAACTGTTATACCTTTTTACAAACTAAGCACAAAGATTATTGCGTGAACATAGCATTTTTTTTTTCCTTTACAGGGTTCTGTTGTTAAAATTTAGACATGTATATGAACAAAGTAATGTTTCATACTCAAAATATCTGTAACATTTTACCCATGTGTAGCCCTGGCAGATTTGGCTTCATTGATTCAGCATCTGAGGAGCACATTTGATAGTTTTGATTCCAACTCTGGAGCTTTGGTGTTTCAAAGTCAGTAGTTACCTGTTTAAATGCTTTCAGTCTTTAGTCTACCCCCCCCCCCCCCCCCCCCCCCCCCCCC
>PVKE010023130.1:0-24939 GCA_004027555.1 Craseonycteris thonglongyai
ACATTTTCTATGATCAGTATTATTTTGATTAGCTGCTCAGGTTGTTGTGGGCTTTACTTCACTTGGCCTCATGTCCTGCCACCTGTGTAAATAGGGCCCACAACTTGATTTTGTCCAGCCCACAAGCTGAGAATAATTTTTACATTTTTAAATAGTTGTGGGGTGGGGGGGATTGAAGGGGAAAGAATGCTATCTTGTAACACATGGTTGTATAAAATTCCTATTTCATTTTTCATAGTTTTATTAGAGTACAGCCATATTCATTCATTTACATGTTGTCTGGATGCTTTTGCACTACCATGACAGAGTTGATTAGTTGTGACAGACCGGCCGCAAAGCCTGAGTTATTTATCATCTGGTCCTTTACAGAGTAAGTTTGCTGATCTCTGCTTTGCAATACTCAAGGTTGGTTAAAAAAAAAAAAAAAAAAAAAGTCACTATGCTAGCCATTAGATCAGTATAAGTGTTTAAAAATGGATTTCTAAAAAAATTCTACCCTTTTGTGACATCCAAGTTGAAAGCTTATGAAGGATTTGTAAACCATTTTTGAGATGTTTCAAAAGAAATCTCCTTTTTTAAAATCTCTGTTTCTAAAAGTGTTGTGACAATCTTCCATCCAAACTAATTCCATGCTCTTGTTTTCTTTCTTGGACCCCGTACTTCTCTCCATACAACTTTGCTTATAAGAGGAAATTTTTGTGTATATATTAAGTGAAGTGTGTAAGAAAAGTACCCGAGTTCTCTTCAAAACTTGAGAAAGATATGAATGTTAGTTTTGGAGGATTGTTTAACAGCATCGTTCTCGCTTTATCGTTTTCAGATTATTTATGTAAGCCCGAAGACAACATCTATGGTATTGATTTCACCCGCTTCAAAATTCGAGATTTGGAGACAGGAACAGTGCTTTTTGAGATTGCCAAACCTTCTGTTTCAGGTAGGCCTCTATAGTGTTGTGCTCACTTGATAGTTGGAGCAAAAGGCCTTTGAAGCTTGAATATTTGGGTGCTATTACATCTGTGTCATGGACTCCAGTGTGTCCCTCTTCCATGACCTACTCCTGAAACCTGGCCTGCCGGATATGCTGGTTTGATACTGTTGAGAGGCTGATATTTGTTGAGTATATTCTCTGTTCTAGTCACTGTTCTACAGCTTTCTGTTTATATCAGTTCATCTAATCCTCACACCTCTGGGAGGAGGAGTTATCCCCATTTTACAGGTAAGGAAACAGACCTAGAATTTCCAAGTGAGTTTTCTAAGGTCCTGTGCTCTTCCATCTTATTGCCTCCACTTAGGAAAGGAACACTTGAAATTAAACTGTAATGAGGAAAGCTCCCCTGAGCTTTGAACCCTGGGAACACTCTGAAAGGGTGATACTGAGGATTCCAGTCCAGACCATGAGACAGTTTCACCTCTCTTCTCAGTCTCTTCCCTTTAAATAGTGTCTCATATTTCCCAGTAAGTCCTAGTTTGGATTTTAATCTCCACCATTTTCTGGACAAACAGAAAGCCTATGAACTCATTTACTTGGGATTCCTTAAATTACTCTTCAGTGGATGCTTTCTGTGCTGTGAATGCTGTTCCAGGGTGATTCATTTCTGGCTGGGGGACCACACTGTTTTGGGAGCATATCACTGGAGAGGTAGCACCCCCTGGAGTTAGTTACTAGAACACCAGCAGAGATAACCCATCAGAGTACCAACTGGGGTCTGTTTTAATAACTCTTTTTGCAAAGCTCTTCCCATCTGATTTGCTACTCAGAAGGAGCCTGTAAAGTTGGTAAGGCAGGTATTAGTACCCAGGTAAATCAAAAGGCTTTCCTGAGAAAGTCTCAGCTCGGGTTAATTGCATAGCCAAGGCTGGAGCCCTAGTCTTTGACCAAGATGCCTAAAGACTCAAGCTTCTGAGTACTTAGTTTGTTTTGGAGGTTAGGGCCAGCTAGCTTTCTGTGTCTGTGTAATTCACATCCCTAAGCCACATGTCCCAGTACTTAGGATGTTTCACATACCCTGGGACCACTTCAGGTGTGTAGATTTAAATTCAACTGGGCTCAGAGTAGTCATTTCAGTACAAAACTAAACTGTCTCAAGAAGGTCAACTGCAGATACTATAAAAATACTTTGCTTTTCAGCCTCTCTAGTCCTTAAGGATCTTGATTCCCTTGAGATTTGCTCACACTGAGTCAGTACCCTCCAGCAGCACTTGTTTTGAGGAGTTGTTCTGAGAAGATTGGTTCTGACTCTCTTGGAATCACATGGTTAGAGCCAGGGCTCTAGATTCTTTGGGTACCAGCCCTACTCAGACTTGTTGCTCAGTTGCTCTTGGGCTTGTCACAGTCATGTTTGATGCTGAAAAAGACTTATGTTGTCCCCTCGTTCAGCCTACTAGACCTGGAGAAAATACCCTTGCTGGACATTGGATGGCTAGTTGAGGGAAATAACTCTTCTTATTAGGATGGTTCTCTGATTCATTTTACAAATATTTCAGGAATGTACTAACCCAGAGACCATTATTTTCCTTGTGGACCCTCATTCAGGTCCTACATATTGGTTTGTTGCCCATCTGCTTCACCCTTTCCCAGGTGGTCAGAGTTGGGTTGGTGTGACCTGGAATAGGCATTAGTCCAAGGAAGTACAATACCCCAAAGCTGTAGAACAGTATCTTTCATTTAAATAACAAAGTTATTTCTCAGGGTATGCCTTTGCTGTCAGAAATTTCTATGTTCTCTGAAGGAGCCTTTTGACTAATTTCAACATTTGTAGTCTTGTTTTTTTGGTTAGTGACTAGCACATCAACTTGATCAGCAGGCCTTCAGGCAGGTGGACCTGGATTCAAATCCCTGCTCCCTCCATTTATTATTTGGGGTGCTTTAGACATGTTACTTAACCTCACTGAGTTTGAGCTTTCTGATCTGTAAAATGGAGATAACAGTAACACCTCACAATGTGGTTGTAAGGATTCTGTGTAGTACTTAGCACAGAACCTGGCTAAGTGCACAGTATGTATCAGCCATTCACCTGTTGGTGTTATTAATAGTACTGTTAATTGGTTGTGCTGTTTGAGTCGGTGATGCCAAGATGGTGTGCTCAAGATTCTGTGTGCACTTCCAGACCAAGAGGAGGAGGAGGAGGAAGGTGGCGATGTGGATATCAGTGCAGGACGTTTCGTCCGCTATCAGTTCACACCAGCATTTCTCCGCCTCCGGACAGTTGGAGCTACGTGAGTACCAGTATTTCCTTAGTGGAGAACATTCTGCTTGTTTACAGAGAAGGATGTTCTCAGTTAGGTTGGCTTTAGAGGAGCGAAGAGGCAAAGTAGGGCTCACAGAGATTTATTTTTGCAGGGTAGAGTTCACCGTGGGAGACAAACCTGTGTCAAACTTCCGGATGATTGAACGGCACTATTTCCGGGAACGCTTGCTGAAAAACTTTGACTTTGATTTTGGTTTCTGCATCCCCAGCAGCCGGAACACTTGTGAACATATCTATGAGTTTCCCCAGCTTTCTGAGGATGTCAGTATGTATCCAGGACTTGTTCAGCATTCTAGATTCTTAGGGCTAGAAGGAATAAACCTTGAAATCCATCTGGTCCGATGCCCTCATTTTGCAGAGAAGGGAAATAGTGACATGATGCATCTCGCTTCCTATGGACCCTAACTAATGTTTCAGACTCTGACACTTGAAATGCTATATGGGAGCATGGAAGGTTTTAATAATACAGACTATCCCTTTTAGATGCTTGCTATGGGAAAGGGAAGGACTAAGGGAGATAAGAGGAGGCCCATGACTCTCCCTGGGACTCCCAATTAGATAAAGCTTCTCTCCTATCCACTGTTAGTCATGGTTCCCCACTCTTCTAGTTATCAAGCATTAGATAAAGTTCCTCTCCTATCCACTGCTAATCATAGTTTCCCATTTAACATCAGCTCCTGCGCAGTACTCTTTGTTAACTTACTTTTTCCTGGATCACAGCTAGATGTGAAACTGGCTACATAGAATCATAGGTCTGAGGCTCTCCTCGTGCTCATTCTCTGCAAGTAGAAGGTTGATTAGATAAACTGTTAGAATAGATCCGCCAGGAAATAGGAAGCAGAGAGAGTGACATGATGGAAGCGATGTCTTAGGAAGAGAAATCCTGTATCTCTGTGGAGGAAGAACTTGGGAATGCATAGGGGGAAGGCTAGACAAGAGAAGAGATGAACTTAATTAGAAAGAACAGGCTTTTTCAGTTTCTATGACTTTGGTCTAGCTATCTCAGGTTAACATCCTCCATTAAGAATTAAGGAAAATTGTCCCCAAACAATGAGGATGCGAGTGGGATCCTGTGAATGGTGGTATAATTTATTTAGTTGGGTTGTGGAGAAGGATTTACATATACTCACTATTTTTCTCAGAATCCTGGGTCCTTAAAATTGTCATATTCTCACAGTGGGTACTCTTTACTTGTGTGGCAGTGCTGTTCCCAGGTAATAGGAGGATTGCTGAGATGTAGGGCAGGGTGTTTATGATGGCATCTGATCTTGGTTTGAACTCAACTCTAAGCTGGGCTGGAATACATAGATACTTGCAAGAAAAGATTATGTGTAGCATTTCAAGTTTTTAGCCAAGGGGAAGCTGGGATGGCTTGGCGAATTGGGAGCTCTCATTGCAGCTCTGAGGTTCGAGAATTGAGCCCCAGGGTCCAAGGATCGAGTTCCGGTCCTGGCCCTGGCCCAGGCGGACCCATATGCTGAACCCAGGTGTGCTTCCCACCCCTATTCAGTTCCCTTTGGGGCTAGCCTCCCAAGTGGGAGGCCCCTGGTTGGGCTCCTGCCTGGGGTGTACCTCTCCTGTGGGAGGACCCGCTCTAGGGTGCCCACCTCCCATACGAAGGCCCCATCCTGGGTTCCCACACTCCTGAGCCCAAGCCCACCTGTGGAATGAAACTGTCAAGGGCTGATGACATACAGCTGTGGAGGCTGCTCTGGGCCTTACCCCTTCTCTCTCTCTTTCTCTCTCTCTCTCTCTCTATCAAAAACAATAAAAATTGGGGAACCTGGGGTGGCTCAGTGGGTTAAGTGGTTGCTTTGTATCCCTGGGGACCGAGGATTGAATCCCCGGCCCATGCAGACCCATATACTGAACTGGGTGTGCTTCCCATGCAGGAGGCCCCCAGTTCGGTTCTTGCTGGGGCAAGCCTCCCATGTGGGAGGCCCCTGGTTCAGCCCCTAGCTCGATGGGGCGTGCTTCCCATGTGGGAGGCCCCCGACCCAGTTCCTTCAGGGCCCCCACCCACCTGTGTGGCATGAAACCGTGTCAAAAACTATGGAGGCTGCTCTGGGCCCTCCCCCTTCTGTCTGTCTCTCTCTGTCTCTGTCAGAAACAAAAATAAATCTTAAAAAGTTTTTACCCAATGCAATATAACTTTTCCTTTTAAAACCAAATAAGCTAAAGGAATGTGAAGGTTAACATTCTGAATTTAAACCAAATAACTTTGGCCTGTGTGGATTCAAAGAACTTTTTTTTTTTTTTTTTTTAAGTTTTGGGTTTCCTTGTATGGTTTTTTATTTATTTATTTATTCTTTTATTGTTTTTGACAGAGACAGAGAGAGAACTGAACTGGGGGAACTCCCAGTTCAGCATATGGGTCTGCAGGGGCCGGGGCTGGGATTCGATCCTCGGTCCCCGGCTGCAAAGTGAGCGCCTAACCCACTGAGCCATCCCGGCTTCCCCTCAAAGAACTTTAAATAATCAGTTTCACTTCTTTAGTACTGGTAAAAAAATAGCATTTCCTACAGAGGAATCAAAATAGCATGTAATTATTAACTTGAAACTGATCAGAGGTAGTAACTGTTAATTCTCTTGACTGTCCAGCATGGTTAAAGAAATCTGGGCAATTGCCTGAAGATTGCCTGGATATTTAAGATTTGATCCTAAGATAGGCAGACCTTGTGGTGCATCATTTCTGAGTTAATACCTCTGGAGAAGGCTCCTTGCCCCTTGTCCCCTGTAGTCAGGTGTCTGTGGACAGTGTCACAGTGAGGCACAACTTTCTGGAGTTGGACCAGAATGTCTAGAGGAACAGGTGGAAGTAAATAAGTAAATAAGCTGAGTAAATAAGCTGCTGTGGACCATGTGGCAGAAGGGTTAGCATATTTCTCTGGAGTACTGACTCAGAATCCATGCTGGAAGATGACCAAGGAGGGACTGTCAGAGAGTTGATTGCACCCTTGTGTTGAAGTGGGTATCACGTTCAGTTTGGGGGCCTCTGTGGTCCCCAATTCTCCCTGGCTCCCTTTGTTCTGACTTCATTATTCTGGGTATGGTAACTCACATTTTCTGGAAGGCCTGTCTTACAAATTTTAGAGGGAATGCTAAGTTCTCACCTATCCCATGGGCAGACTTAAACTTTTTTTCCCTTTCCCTGATTTGCAGTTCGTCTGATGATTGAAAATCCCTATGAGACCCGTTCTGACAGCTTCTACTTCGTTGACAACAAGCTGATAATGCACAACAAGGCTGATTATGCCTATAATGGAGGCCAGTAACTGCTGCAGGATGGACAGGGGAAGTGCTTTGCTGTGGCCCAAGGTCCTGACACATGGAGGTGGCTAAAGCTGCTGTTAGTTGACACATCGGGAACCTGCCACCAGGAAGCTGAGGCTGGGGTGTCAGTGACTTGTGCTCCAAAAGAGGTGCCAAGCAGTGCTGTGTTTCCTTCCCCAGTATTTTTTCTTCCCTTTTCCTCCTGCCCCTTAGGTCACAGAGGTACTATAGTAAAAGACTAGGATAAGGCTCTTGGAATCCAGATAAAATGAGAAAGTTTATTTTCATGTAGTCACAGCTGCCTACTGGTTGTCCTGACGAGCCCGGGTCTCCGTGGCGGAGCTGAGCCTGGATGAAAAAGCTCTGGCTGGCCTGCCTGCCCTGCCCTTCAGTTAGCAGCTCCTCTAGGCGTGTGGGTACTGTGGGAAGCTGCAAGGGCAGCCTCTCCCAGGCATTTCTTCTCACTTTGCGTGTAGCCATCAGCACAATCTGACCTCACCCTGTGCATAGTTGTAAACCAATTGGAAAGAAACTTGAAAGCGGGTGGAGAGGAGGAATAGGGCTGAGAGTGGAGGTACTAGGGATGGGTAAGTGAGGCTGCCAAGCAGAAAGATGCATTTCATGGAGAGGCCTGCCTACCTGTCTGACCTCAGGACCCTTAGCCAGTCCTCCTAGGGCCTGCAGTGCCTGCCTTTTCTCATTTTGGAGGAAAGATGAGTTTGCCCTGCTTCTGACTCCTCACTTCTTAGTATCTCCTGAAATGGAAAGTATCCGTTTTGCTCTTGGAACAGTATCTCTTGAGGCCAGAGCAGGCCTCATTGTGGTTTGTTTTTTTTCTAGGTTTCTTTTTAGAAGGTTTGATAAAATGTCAGTGTTGTTCCCAGTGTATGTGATGTGCAGTTAGACTTCTGATAGTACTAATTAGGCTCCCAGGGCAAATCTGGTTCACATTGGGGCCACTGATAGTTACAAACCAGCAGCTACTTAAAGGAGGCATTTGATTTTCAGTACATAGCATAGCCTGGAGGATTGGCTTCTGATGGGGATTGGCCTCTGATGTAGATTTCTTACTTAATCCCTATCTGCCTTTCTACTGAAGTAGTTTCTAAAACCATCCTGGCAGGTCAGATCTAAGTAATGCATATCTGCTCCTTCAAATTGCTAGTTGGAATTGTTTTGGGTGTTTGGCCCCTCAGCCTGTTTCACCTGTTCCAATTGTAGAGACATGTTCTCAGAAAAGCTTCTGTGCACATCCTGCTGCTTTGACCCTCGGGCCCTTATGGGATATACCTTCACCTCCTTCACTCTCTGCAGTGTCTGACTGTATGGGTGGCTTTAGGTTCTTAGCCCAAAATTCGTACGATTGTTGTTGCCAGGATTTAGGATTGATAGGAAAGTAGTGATAGGAAGGGCCCAGGTATGTGATAATAGTCACTGTGTGTGCAGTGTCACAGTAACTGTGACAGGAGAACTGTTTCCCAAGGCTCTTGCGGGGAAGGCCATGTGGGGCCAGGGAAGAAGGGCCATCACTTGGCCACAGAAGTCCCTGTGCATCCACTGACCACTGTTACTCCTGGTTTGGATTCTAGAGCGTGAGTGGCCTTGAATGTTGGCCCAGTGTTTTGTGCCAGGCCAGAGTCTAGGCTGTGCCAGGCACTGACAGCTTTCTTACTGAGAAAGCCCTAGCTTAGCCCTGTGTGCCAGCACTGGATCCAACCACTGGGGGCAGGAAGGGACTGTGCACCCTGTAGCCCTAGGGAATCTCAGAACTGGAGCCAACTACAAATCCAGGTGCCTTACGTGGGGCTGTGCCCCATATGCTGCTGGAGAAAGCTGCATTGCTCTCATTCCTCCCCATCTGCGACAGACAGCACTGCCTTCGGTTCTTCTGTTTCTCATCGTGGCTCCTCTACACATTTGTGTTCTGTTGAGCTTCAGAAGCACCCTTCTCTCTGTGACAGTCTTGATCGGGAGAGTGTCTACTATGTGATATTTAATTATCATCTAGAATGTGTTGTCTAGAGCTGCCTAGGGCTCTTGGAACAGTGTCCCAGGGCAGACTGCGTCCTGTATACTGTGCACTCTTATCTACTATGTTGTTAGCCTTTGCTGGGAGGAGGACCAGAGGGCAGAAGAGGCAGGCACTCTGGCATGAATAATGCTTTGTCCTTTTCCCCATTAGCTTGCCTTAATCTCACTGGAGACCATTTTGAGACCAGGTGCTCAAACTATACCCACAAGAACAGGGTTAGCGATCTTTTGTGACTGAAGGTCTGGTGTTCTGTACCTGAGACTCTGGATTCTTGTGTTTGGCTGCTTAGGAAATCTTGAGAAGCATTACCACTCTGGGGTGTTAGCCATGATGAATTTGAAATTCAAGTTTTTGTATTTGAATTAGAGAATTGGAAGCCATATTTTCTCTCAAACTAACTGAACCCATCAGAAGTTGAATCAGGAGACCATGTTAGTAAGAAATCTGGGCTGTTGATATCCATTATCTTATAGATGATGCAGTGGGAGGAGAAAAGCACCCTGCAATGGAGACCATGCTCTCTGTTCAGAGCTGGCATGTGAGAGGCAGCTCCCGGAGGGAACACATTCCAATGGACTGGCAGGCCCACTTGTGCCATGGGGCCTGCTGCCTGTACCCCTTTCTCTCCTGTCTTGCTTTTGTCCTTCTGCCTTAAAACCGCCTGGGAGAGAGCCTCTCTTTTCCTGTGAAGCCTTTGGACTAAGATGCCCTTCTAGCTTCTCCAAAGAAGATCCTAGTTTATTTAATTCTATGTTCTGAAGAGTAAACAGAGGAAATAACAACTTACAGTTGTTTTGGGTTAAAGCAGACTCTTATGTGTTAGCTCAAAGCTTTCTTGAGAAGGCAGTTTTCAGGGGCTTGGAGAACTTCCTGAAGACACCCACAGTCTGGGTCATCGGATTCCCAAGTAAGGGTGTTGAGGCTAACCATATACTGGTGATTCTTGAAATGGTGGTGTCTGGGGAATCTTCAACTTATTTTTTTCAGTTGAAGTGGATCTCATTTGTGGAGTGGTCTTAATAATAGGCTGTGTCTAATGTACAAATAGGTTGAGTCTTGCCTTAGTGTGTCCTGACACCCTGGAAAGCTCCCAGGTACTCTTTTTTTTTTTTCCTCTGTAAAGCCACTTTCTTCTGGTGGCCATTGTCACTATGCTGTCTGTGAGATTTGGGAAATGGGGACAGCGTGTCCTAAAAATTACAGCACAGACTCCTGGCCCGTGTGTGAAGATACCTGATACAGAGGGTGCTGCTGTACCTGGTGTGGAAGCCTTCATGTCACACACTCCTGGGGCTAAGACATAACATGTCATGTTACGTCTTAGCCCCAGGAAGGGTCTGGTGGAGGTGGATTCACCCCTTGTTTTAGAAAGGATCATGTAAAGTCATTGAAGTTGTAAAAGTCTATTTTTTTTCCCCTGTAAATCTATTTTTCACAGAATATGAGAAACATCAATGACCTGATCTGTTCTTCCTCCTCTTTCCTCTTCACCTAAGATCCTCATTCCAGTTTTTATTATCTTTATGTCCAAAGTAAACTAGGTGATTTATTTGTATAAAATGTTATTTTGCCACAAGAGACAGAAATAAAAGATTTTCACAGTATGTGTGCTCTCTCTTGTCTCCTGCCTGGGCCCCTTGTGTGGCTGGGGGGAGTACGTACGTATGGGGTGGGTGTGGCCTTTCTGTAAATAGAACATAGCTGGTTTGTAGGATGATTGGGGAACAGTATTGGACTTCATGTTTAATATTTTTGCTTTATTTTGCTGGGGGGCTTTGAGAATTAAAAAATTGTGTACATACTATATTTAAGAGGTTTATTAACCTTGTTTATTCACCTTGTTTAGGAGTCCAGTTTGATGAGTGCTGGCAAATGTATACACTCTTATTACCCCATCACAATCATGATACAGGGCCTTTGCATCCTCCCCCAAAGTTCCCTGGAGTTCCTGTCCCTCCATCCACCCCAGCCCCTTGTAACTAACTGATTTCTGTCTCTGTTGGAAAACTTGCACACCTTTAACATAAAACACTCAAGTTTAAGGTTACAAACAATGTAGGATTAAAATAGGTCTGGTTTAGATGGTCTGGGGTTAAGTGAAGTAATTCTTGGATTCTGCCCACAAACACCACTCAGTATTCCCCCCATTTCTGCATTTCACTCTATTCCTCCACCAGGGGCTGGTGACCAGGTAGGGTAATGGAAAGGTGAGGAAGACCTCAGAGCATTTGCCAATGACAGTCATTCGTTTGGCTTTAAAGTACTGTGGATTAGAGGCTTTCTTTTAAATGTCAGCATCTCTTTTATATGAAAGGCGACATAGTAAAGACTCTGCTGCATCTTTTGGTTGATCTCTAGGAAGCAGAGCAAAGTCTTGGCAGAAGAGTTTTTGGCATGTGGGTCGGTGCTGAAGATAGATGCCTGGCTGAGTTATGGGGGGTGAAGGGCCACTGGAGGGATGCTTAGGTTCCTGGGAAGGTATGGAAGTCTTACTTGCACATGTGCTGAGGGAAGACTTGCCAGCAAAGTGAAATCACCACAGCTTCTTGAGCAGGGTGAAGGCGTCCTGAGGAGGATGCTAAGTACCAAGTGCGTGGCATTATGCTGCCTGCTTTCACAGGCTCTGCCGCACTCTGGGGAGTGGGACACGACTACAGTGGCACAGGGAAGTAGCGGCGCTCCCCAACCTTCACAACCTCAGGGGGTAAGAAATCTCCCTCCCAGCAACCCAATTTCCTGAGACTAAATATTGAATACCAGAGCAATCAAGACAAGACCCTTTGCCCCTCGTGGAATTTACAGACTAGTGGGGTTCTCTGTAAGACTTCACATGCTAAGTGCATGAATAATTAAACCATGGGATAGAGAGTGTGGGGAGAAACACTGGCGTTCTGGGGTCAGGGTAGGCCTCAGTGAGTGAGATGTGAATGAAGAGAAGCATTCTGGCAGAAAGAACAGTGATTGCAAAATCCCAGAGGCTGGACCAAGCTGGGGGTGCTAGAGAAAAGCAGCCTGTGTGTCTGGAGCAAAGACAGCAAGGGAATGGTGGGCAAGAGGTGGAGGGAGGTCATATAGAGCTTTTTGGACTACGAAATTGGATTTTGGGAGAGAGGGGCCCGGAGAGAGGGTCCCGCCGCTGGAACTGACAAGGACCAGAGACCACCGAAGAGTTGAGAGTGGTTTTATCTCCCAAGGAGGGAGGCAGGACGCTGGAGTAGCCACAGCAGGCCCCGCCCCTGAGGCAGGCCCCGCCCCTGAGGCAGGCCCCGCCGCTGAGGCAGGCCCCGCCCTCAGCGAGCTCTTGATGGTCCTGGAGGCCCGAAGGGCGGGGCCTGTGACCCGCGCGCAGCCTCACCACCCGCAGCGGAACTCCAGCGGTAACAGTGGGAACCGAAGAGAATCCCGGCACTCTGTCCTTCATGGCCGCCGCCGCACTTCTCGCCCGGGCCCGCGGCCCCGTCTGTGGAGGTGAGTGCGCTCCGGCTCGGCATAGTGAGGCCACAGTCCGGGGCTGGCCCGCTGCAGGGAGCCCCCCTGGCCGGCTCTCTGCCGCAGGCGGGAGCGCGCGGCCTTTGCCCTAGTTGGGTTGTTGCTCGCGCCTGCGCAGCCCCAGCCTGCAGTGACCACCCCTCTCCAGCTCTGAACCCCTCCACCTCAGCCTAGTTCCCACGGCTGCACCCACATCACACTTCCCTCATTTCACTCCCAGTAGAGATTTAGGGTGCGCCCTTCCTCCGTGCCAGGCCTGGAATTGAACCCACCCTCTGCATCTGTGACCTTGGGCAAGACACTTCGCCCCTGTCAGCCTCAGTTGGCTCATGTGTAAAATGGCCACAATAATGTATTACTGTTCTCATAGTTGTAAGCATTAAATGACAGGGTACGGAAAACGCTTAGTACGATGCCTGGCATGTAACAGGTGCTCAGTATAAATGTTAGCTCTTTTCCCATCTTATTTCTCTGCAGCTGGAGCAGCAGTGACACAATAGCTAGGGTTTCCTTTGCCTGGTCAGACCTACTAACCCTGAATAATAACAATAAAGAGAACCCTCATTGAGAACTGTCTCCACCAGGCCTTGTGCTAAATGCTACAGTTAGAGTCTCCAAGCCTTCCACCCCAGACACTCAATTCTGTTGTCCTCCACATTTTGTGTTAACTGAGGCCCAGT
This sequence comes from Craseonycteris thonglongyai, assembly GCA_004027555.1. Classification (NCBI taxonomy): domain Eukaryota; kingdom Metazoa; phylum Chordata; class Mammalia; order Chiroptera; family Craseonycteridae; genus Craseonycteris; species Craseonycteris thonglongyai. The sequence goes on from PVKE010023130.1 coordinate 12,723, forward strand.
GAGGTTAAGGTCCTTGTCTAAGGTCCCAGAGCTGTGAGTGGGAGAGTATATGCAAAGTGTTTAGCAAGCACAGCAAGCATTCAGTTGAGTGGAGGGTGGTTCTCAGCAGCAGCAACTGTTGACATTTTGGCTGATAATTCTTTGTCGTGGGGTCTCTCCTATGCATTGTAGGATATTTAGCAGCATCTCTGGTCTCTGCCAACTGTACTAATAACATTCCCTTCAGTTATAACAACCAAAACTGTTTCTGGACATTGCCAAATAACCACATCATCCCCTGCAGAGAACCACTGAATGAGTGGATCATCGTCGTTATTACTATTATACAAGACCTCTTGCGTTCCCCTTCCCCTAACTCCCACTCTTCCTGCTGACAGCTCTCCATCGTCAGTTACATACCATCTACCAGTCTATGGAACTACCGGAGACACACCAGATGCTGCGTCAGACATGCCGGGACTTTGCTGAGAAGGAGCTGGTTCCCATTGCGACCCAGGTGGACAAGGAACACTGCTTCCCAGCAGCTCAGGTGAGAGTACCAACCTTGATAGTGGTCTGCCCTCAGCTCCTGGATGAGTAGTGACAGTGACAGCCAGAAACACACTGAGACTCCAGTCAGAGAACCTTGAGGCAGTTCCTGAGACCCAGAAAATGTTCTAGAGGCCTTCCTTGCCCAACACGAGGCCGATAGCCAGGATTTAACTTTTGGCGTAACAGTAATAATGGTGGATGGTTGATAGCTTACTGTATGCTAGACATTGTGCTGATAATAATAGCCAGCGCTTACAGCATGCTCACCGTGTGCTAGGCACTGTTCGCAGTGCTTGAGACGTGTTAGCTCATCTGTTCTCACAACAGCCCTGTGATGGGAAGGTACTGTTATATGCCCTGTTGTACCCTTGACGAAACTCATGTTGGCAAGAGTTAGGTTAAGTAATGTACCCAAGGTCATGGAGTCAGTGAACTGCAGAGCTAGGGCTTGAACCCACGTCCGTCTGCTAAGATCCCAGTCAGTAGCCCCCTCCTGTGCCATTGTGTTCTTCCGTTTGTCTCAGTCCACCTATAATTACAGGTTCCCGCTGTATCCCCTGGCCTGGCAAGATGTCTGGCACATGCTATAAATACTCGATAGATATTTGCTGAATAAGTAACTATTGACAGAGTAAAGCTTTCTGGTCTCTTGCCTGGTTTTTAGTCTGAGGAATTCAAGAGTTGTGGTCACCAGTTACATGTCTTCTAGGCCCTGGGGCCACTTTTCCAGCTTAGTATTGTGTGTTCATAGTGTATTGGGTTCTGTGCCTGGACTGTGGGAATCTCCATGATCCTCAAAGCTGAGCTCCCCTTATCAGAGGTATAATTTGCAAATATCTCATTTGGTTGGTTGCCTTTTGTTTTGTTGATGATCTCTTGCTGTACAGAAGTTTTTTAGTTTGATGTAGTCTCATTCATTTCTTTTTGCTTTTACTTCTTTGCCTTTGGGGTCAAGTTCACAAAAACCTCTCTGAGATAAAAGTCCATAAGTTTAGTGCCTTTGTTTTCTTCTATGTGTTTTATTGTTTCAGGTCTTAATTCAGGTCTTTAATCCATTTTGAGTTAAGTTTTGTATATGGTGTCAGCAGTCTGGTTTCATTCTTTTGCATGTGGCTTCCCAGTTTACCCATTTGTTGAAAAGTCTTTCCTTTTTCCATTGTACATTTTTGGCTTCTTTGTCAAAAATTAGTTGCCCATATATGTGTGGGTTTATTTCTGGGGTCTTATGTTTCATTGGTCTCTGTGTGTGTTTTCCCGCCAGTACCGTACTATTCTGATGACTGTAGCTCTGGAGTAGTTTGAATTCAGCGAGTGGGATGCTTCCGGCCTTGGAGAAGCAGGCTTTTTACCACCCTACTCTTAACCAGTCTTCTGGCTTTATAATCTCCCACTTACTTTATGGGGATGAGGAATTTGCAAGTTAATCCTAAATATTGGCACAAATAGATGTGGACGGAAAAGGTTTGGACATCAACCTCCTTTCCTTCTGGCAAGTTCTGGCTGCTCAGTAGGGGTTTGCTGAATACATGACTGTATTTAGAACAGTGATAACATCCCTATTTTGTTTTACCGTATCTTCGACAAAGGTTTTTCACATCTTAATCTCCTGCTATTATTATTCCCTTTTTATAGATGATGCAGGAGCAGCTATATGAATTGCCTGAGGTGGTGGAGCTAGGTGGAGTGGCTAAATCTGATCTTGCCACTATCCAGTACGGACTCTCCTTTTGGAGACTGATTCCATACAGACGTTACTCAGTATTTGTTTCCCTTGGCTAAGGATTGAAGCTTTTTGCTTTTGTCACCATCTCTATCACCATGGATGTGCTAAGCTCTCAGTTACCAGAGAGCATCCAGGCCTTAAGCCAGCAGAAGGGTCAAAGAACTAGAGACACAGATAATGTGGCATGTTGCAAAATTCAACATAACACCATAAATATTTTTAAATAATAATAATTAGAACAGCCATAGCTGACATTTGGGGGTGACGATATTCCAGGTACTCCCATAGTAAATCTTTGATACAACACTCTGAGATAGTTACTTAAGTTCCCTGGTTTTCAGATGAGGAAACTGAAGACAGAGCCTAAGTTTCTTGCTCAGTAGTCACACCCTACAATGGGAGGAGCCAGATAAAGACCCCTGAGCCACTCCCTGGCTCTAGCTGGTGCTTAATTAGTGATTTCTGATTTTTTTCCCTAAAGAATTTCTCCCCTCACAAAAAAAGTGGATTTATGGGGTGGGGTAAGGGTCAAGAGAAGAATTGAGAGGCAGGTGAACAAAGCATTAGGAGGCAGGCTAGTGCCATTTGCTGCTCACCTGTGTGGTTTTATAACCTACAGTGAACTTTAGTCTCTAGGACCAGACTAAAAAATGAAAGGAATGACTATGAATTCCTTTTTTTTTTTTTTGATAAAAGATTAATTTTATTGTTTGAGAGAAGGTGAGAGAGAAGGGAGGAGGGCCCAGAGCAGTCTCCATAGTTGTACGTCATTAGTTGTGACATGGCTTCATCCCACACAGGTGGGTGTGGGGCTGTACGAGGTGAGATCTGAACTGGAGGCCTCCCACCTGGGAGGCAGAACCTTCACCACTGGTCTCTGCAGTGACCAGTAGTGCCGCAGGTCAGCATATGGGTTTGCATGACCTGGGGCCGGGATTCGATCCCCAGACCTGGCGGTTGCCAGGCAAGTGCTCAACCTGCTAAGCTATCCCAGCATCCTGCATTCTGAATTTTTGATGCCATTTTGTTATAAAAGAAAATAGGAAATAGAATGGTGGGAGGCCTGACACTTGGTAGCGTATGGCCCAGGGTCCTAACCCAGCACCGGTGTTCTCTATTAAGACACTATTCTCGGGGAAGCCGGGATGGCTCAGTGGGTTAAGTGCTCACTTTGCAGCCCCGGGGACCAAGGATCGAATCCCGGCCCTGGCCCGTGCGGACCCATATGCTGAACTGGGGAGTTCCCCCAGTTCGGTTCTCCCTGGGGTGAGACCCCGGCCCAGTTCCTGCCCTGTGCAGCCCCGCCTGTGGAATGAAACTATGTGGAAAAACCAATGATGTGCAACTATGGAGACTGTTCTGGGCCCTCCCCCTTCTCTCTCTCTATCTCTCTCTCTGTCAAAACAATAAAAAATAAATCTTAAAAAAAGACATTATTCTCACCCTGGAACGTGTGTTTTAGGTGTAGCTTTGAAAGAGGTCTGTTCTGAGGCCACACTTGCACTGGCACAGGGCTCAGGGAGTCTCCAGGCCCCTTTCAGAGCACGCTGCTGCCTGAAGCACACCCTACTTTCAACTCCCTCACCTGGTAGTTTCCTGCCTGCTGAGGCGACACAGGATCTCCCCACTTCTTCTAGGTGTGGTGACCCTAAAATGTGTGTCGTCTTAGCAGTTCTCATCCCTGGCAGCCCTGAGTCCCATGTATCACTATGTACTAGTTCCCTGTGGCTGTTGTAACAAATAGCCACAGACTCAGTGGCTTAAGACGTTACAGATTAGTTATCTGACAGTTCCTGGAGGTCAGACATTCATAGTGGGTCTTGCTGAGCTGAAATCCAGGTGTTGGCAGGGCTGTGCTTCTTCTGGAGGCTCTAGGGAAGAATCCATTCCTGCCCTTTCCAGCTTCCAGAGGCTGCCGTGGGCCTGGCTCGTCCCCTTCCAGCCGGTGTTCACGTCACTCTGACTTCTGCTTCCACCATCACACCTCTTTCTGACGCTCCTGTCTCTTTCCCTTATAAGGACCCTTGTGATGACACTGGGCCCCCAGATAATCCAGGCTAATCGGCACATGCCAAATCTACAAAGTCCTTTTTGCCATTTGAGACATATTCTCAGGTCCCTGGAATTGGGGTGCAGACATCTTTGGGGGCTGTTGTCCCACCTCCCACATGCTGGCTGTTTCCTTCCCAACTAACTGCAGCCCAGTCTTGGCCTTGGGGGCTGCAGAACTTGATCAGCACTTGTGGGGTCAATAGCTCAATGCTACTTGGCAAACAAGTCTCAGTCCTCACTTGAGACCCTGAGGTAAGTAAGGCCCGAACCCCAAGCATAGAATCTTACAACATAGTTCCCTATGGGAACAGTGCAAGGCGGGATCAGCAGTTTCCTAGAGGCACACAATGCGTTATAGAAGTGCTACACATTCGCAGTCACCACCTTTTTCCCATACGTCATTGTCCAGAGAAGAACTTGTCGGCCACTTAATGATATGAATAATAAATGCCATTCACTGATCATTCACCGTGTGCCAGGCACTGGGCTCAGCATTTTATCTCTATTGTCTCAGTTAATCCTTAACTCGGTGAGGTAGGTACTATTTAGGGAAAGGGCATAAAACTTTTGTAATCACAGAAGTAATATTAATAAGAAAAATGAGAAAATATTACAAACATTCTAAATTAGCTGCTGCTTTTAAGTCAAAATAGTATAAGAACACATTTGCTGGAATCAAATGATAGAAAAGGGCTAATGAAAACCAGGGAACCCTTCTTCCCCAGGCCTGCTCCCCAGAGGCAGTTGGTTTTAGTTGTTTTTTTCCTCGAGGCTGGGTCGGTTCTGTTGTGGGCCACATTTCTCAGGTGAAAGGTGGGCCTGCAGAGGTTAAGGAATTTATTCAGAAGGACAGAGCTGGGCTGTGGGCAGGGCTGGGCTGTGGGGAAGGCTGGGCCCGTGGGCAGGGCTGGTTGAAATCCTGGAATCCTGTTTTGGTTTCAACCCCAGTCGTGGCACTGATAAGCTCTGAGCTCCGGTTTCCCCACCTGTGACTCAGCATCATGCTCATAGGGAGACTCAAACAAGAACACACCGAAGCCCTTTGGCAGAGTTTGACATATCATGGGCACTTGGTAGCTCACCATTACTATTATTGTTATTTCAATTCAAAACCCCCAAGCTCTTACCATTCATCTATTCTCTCACTGGCTCTGGGCATATAGCAGTGAGCAGAAACACACAGTCTCTGCCCTCGTGGTCCAGGAGAAAGACCTCAGTCAAAACGAGCACATTAATAAGTATGACATTCTGCTGCATAAGCACTGTGGAGGAGAGGTGCAGGCGCTGCAAGAGTGTGTGATCACAGGGGGTGGCAGCTCCAACGTCATGCTTGAGCTGAGATCCGAAGGCGCAGAATGAAATAAGACCTACTTGATGGAGGGCGTTGCTGACTTGAAATGGCATGTGCAAAGGCCCTGTGGCGGCGAGCGGGGTATGTGTGTGGTGTGCTCAAGGGACTGAAATCAGGTCGTGATGGCACTGTGCTGTCATATTTCTTACCTCGGAGGCTCCCAAAGGCGTCCTGTGCCTTCTACCTGCTCACTGGTTGTGGCGGCAGACACAGGTGAGTCAGTGTGGAGTGTGTGTTTAGGACGGCTTGACATGCACACCTCAGCTGAGGCCGGGTCTTCAGCGTCTGCACCCAGGGATCATGGGGTGGGTGGCTGTGGCCACAGGGACTGAGTTTTTGTGCACACTGGCTCAGGCGCAGGAGGGTTTGGGGCTGGGGAGGGTGGGTCCTGGCTCCCAGCTGCTGTTGTGCCATCCTTCCTGCGCCAGGTGAAGAAGATGGGCGAGCTTGGGCTTCTGGCCATGGATGTGCCCGAGGAGCTGAGCGGTGCCGGCCTTGATTACCTGGCTTACGCCATCGCCGTGGAGGAGATCAGCCGCGGCTGTGCATCTACTGGAGTCATCATGAGTGTCAACAATGTGAGTCCCCCTCCTAGGCCCCTGGGACACACGGGTGCAGGGGCAGCTCCAGTGGGTGGGCAGGCACTTGGCCATGTGTCCAGGGTGCAGCCAGGCCTCGGCTCCCAGCCCCTGGCCTCCTCTGGACTTGGTCCTTCGTGTGGGGTGCTGGAGAGATCAGGCCTTGGGGTGGGGTCCATGGCGGGCAGGTGTGCCTGGGCTTGAAGGCTCCAGCTCCTCCCCTCTGTCCCCACAGTCCCTGTACTTGGGGCCCCTCCTGAAGTTTGGCTCCAAGGAGCAGAAGCAGCAGTGGATCACGCCTTTCACCAAAGGCGACAAAATTGGCTGCTTTGCCCTTAGTGAACCAGGTACCACAGTGGGTCAGCGGTCTCCCTGTCCCCTCACCTCTGAATCAGGGTGACAGACTCTGATTCTGTGGGCTGCCCCGGGGAAGAGGCAGGAGCGGGGCCTGTGCTGACTTGGGGTTTCAGTGTGAGCTGCTGGGCGCTGGGCTCTGATCTGCCCAGGAGCACACGGTCACCTGAGCTGAGCTGGTGGGGACAGTGGCTCTGGGGTCCCCCAGCTGCTGCTGCACACCCCGCTTTGCTCTGAGAGCCCTGGGGGCTGGCATGACCCTGGAGCTTTCTGTCGGGGCCTGGTGGTAATCGCCAGCTGGAGCGGGCAGCGGGGTTCCCTGATAAGTTGGCAGCAGTGCCTATGGTGGGGGCGTGGAGGAGAATTCAGAGTCTGTCTGTGGGGCAGGGAATGGCAGCGACGCGGGAGCTGCGTCCACCACGGCCCGGGCAGAAGGGGACTCGTGGGTCCTGAATGGCACCAAAGCCTGGATCACCAATTCCTGGGAGGCCGCAGCCACCGTGGTCTTTGCCAGCACCGACAGAGCCTTGCAAAACAAGGTGGGGACCTCGGAGACAGGGCCAGTGAGCCCACGGGGCTGCAGCCATTCAGTAGCTTCTAGCTGTGCATCTGCTGGGCCTGGTGAGTGGGTTTCTGCTGTGGGACACCCAGGGCTGTCCCTTTTCCTCCCCGCCTACCACTGCCCTGGAGCTGGAGTCTGCATCTCCCCCAGAGGAGCCAGCAGAGGTGCCACTGCCCAGGGTCCTGGGGGAGGTGGAGGGAAAGGCCTAGGGCCTGTGTCTGGTGTGGTTTGTGTGAGGGGCGCAGCCTCTGGGAAAAGCACTGACTGGGGCTGTCTCCTTTCAGGGCATTAGCGCCTTCCTGGTTCCCATGCCGACGCCTGGGCTCACGCTGGGGAAGAAGGAAGACAAGCTGGGCATCCGGGCCTCCTCCACCGCCAACCTCATCTTCGAGGACTGTCGCATCCCCAAGGAGAACATGCTGGGGGAGCCAGGGATGGGCTTTAAGATAGCCATGGTGAGCCCGGCACTGGGGGTAGGGGTCCAGGGGCCCAGCCGGCCAGCCACTGACTGGGTGGTCCCCACAGCAAACCCTGGACATGGGCCGTATTGGCATCGCCGCCCAGGCCCTGGGCATCGCCCAGGCCGCCCTCGACTGTGCCGTGAACTATGCCGAGACTCGCAGGGCCTTCGGGGGGCCCCTCACCAAGCTCCAGGGCATCCAGGTAAGGAGTGGAGCCTTCGGGAGCTGAGCCTGGACCTCACCTGCTCCCATGGTCGCCTTTCTCTTCCCTCCTGTTCTTGGAGGGAGGGGTCGGGCAGCTACTGACTGGTGGGCTGGGCCTGGTTGTTGCAGTTCAAGCTGGCGGACATGGCCCTGGCCCTGGAGAGTGCCCGGCTGCTGACCTGGCGCGCTGCCATGTTGAAGGATAATAAGAAGCCTTTCACCAAGGTGCCTGTGGGGAAGGGGTCTCCGCAGCATTGGCCCTCTGGTGGGCAGAGGGAGAAGTCCGAGTGGGGCCCCAGTTCCTGGGGCCTGGGGCCTATTGCTCCAAGGGAAGCCTCTTCCAGACCCTCCCCTGCTAAGGGCCATGTGCTAGGGGCTCCCTGCAAGGTCGCATTTCTGAACCTGCCCTCCCCTGCGGTTAGGAGGCAGCGATGGCCAAGCTGGCTGCATCAGAGGCCGCAACTGCCATCAGCCACCAGGTGAGTATCCCGCTGCCTGGACGTGGTACCTGGTCGTGCTTCCTGGCTGAGGCCCCAGGGGTTGAGTATGTGCCAGTTGCCCCGGCCCCCAGCTGGTCCTTTCCTGTGGCTTGTCCTACCCCTGCCTTTCCCCACAGTGGGGGGTCTCCTCCCTCCTGAGCCCCCCTTTCCACCTTAGGCCATTCAGATCCTGGGTGGTATGGGCTACGTGACAGAGATGCCGGCAGAGCGGCACTACCGTGACGCCCGCATCACCGAGATTTACGAAGGCACCAGTGAGATCCAGAGGCTGGTCATTGCCGGGCACCTGCTCAAGAGCTACCGGAGCTGAGGCCCTGCAGGGCTGGCCACAGCCCCACCGGAGCCGGGCTGGCCTGAGGACCCTGGGAAAGGGAGTGGGAGCCACGTGGCCTTAACTCTAACTCCCAGAGACTGGGGCAGTCAGGCTGGGGCTGACCTCGTCTTGTCAGGGCCACCCCGGCCCCAGCCCTCCTGGTGTGGACTGGCTAGAAGCGGCTCGCCTGCGCCCTAATGTCTGCCTGCCCCAGACAGAAATGCCTCGGAGCGCGAGTCACACCAGGAAAGGCGAGGAGGGCCGCCCTGCGTCTGAGGACACCATCAGCTCAGTTCCCGGCTTTGGTTCCCTCATGACTGTGCCTTAATTTCTTCACCTGAGGGGGGTGTGGCCTCCTGAAGGCAGGGCTGTGGGAAGGGCTGAGTTACCAGTTTGGGGCTCCCTGGTCTGTTCTCGTGGTTCCTGGTGCTCAGCTGAAGGCCAGGTGACACACTAGGTCGGGGCAGTGTCTGCTCTTTTCCCTGAGGTCAGGGGTCAGGAGGCGGAGTGGGTGGGGCCAGAACGGCCATGCCTCGAAGTAGCAGAAGCTGCTGTCTCAGGCCTGTCTTGGGAAGGCTCTGAGGCTGGGCCGTTACTGGAAGCACCATTAACGCGTTCTTTGATGAATGAGTACAGGGGGTGGTCTGATTTCTGCTGTGGGAACTGACTATAATAAAGCATACCTGTTGCCTCGTCTCGTGTCCTTGCCTGGGTGCTGCTGGGGAGGGAAGACTGTCCTTTAGTCCACTTTCTGACAAACCCCGTGAGTCCTAGGAGAGCTCCAGACCTTGAGCAGGAGGTAAGGTTGACACAGTTCAGGAAAATAGGGAGCTGAGTCCAGTGGGCCTGGGTGAGTGTAGGCAAGTGACCACTGAGCCTCCCAGCTTGACGGGTGTGGGGAGGAGCAACGCTGGAGAGGGCCTGGTGTGGACATGGAGACCAGGCATCCCGTTACTGCTTGCTCAGTGGGCTGGCACTGAGCCTGCTGCTGAGGGTCCTAGTACCAGCAGCCCTGGCTTTGGGCCAAGGTGCCAAGTTGGAGTCGCTGCGTCTAATCACTGTGGCCCAATGAGGTGAGAAGCTACTGGAAGAAGGAAAGCAAAAGACACTGCCAAGGAGGTGGGGTCTGCCCTCCGCAGAGCAGGTAGGGCAGGGAAGCTGACGTGCCATTGCTGTCAGGTCTTTGGAGGGTTGGGGACAGAGATGACTCATTTGGAGCCATCACCAAATGGGCACCAAACAGTGCGGGCCGCCCCCCGTGTGGATTTCTGTGCCAGACCTGCGTCGCCCCGTCACCCGGCCTTGGGTGTCCCTTTGGGACGCATGGAGGGCTCAGGGCCCCGTAGGATGGAGAGGACTTAACTCCTGTTAATTGTGGTCCTGATTTCCACCACCTGCGGGCAGATGGGCACTCATGAGCCGGCGGGCGCCAGGTGAAACCCATCCGTTAACGAGATGCCGGCCTCCACGTCGGGATCAACTTCTGCCCGCGGGCTCCGGAGCGCAGGCAGCGCCGATACAGCGGCGACGGCCTGTTCCAGGTAAGATCGACGCCCTCTCGCCCGTGTGGCTCCTGGGGGCCTTGGACCCCGCCCTGGGCTTGGGTGCAAGCCGAAGGCGCAGGGAGTCACTGACCCCCCACAAACAGCAGGGAGGGAATGTGGCTCCATGACCCCTGCTGGCCCACGGAAGGGTGAGGGAACAGGCTGGTTGTTGAAATCGTCTTTGGGCCATTCCTCCAGGTAGTGTGGAGCGGGAGGAGACTGAAGCTCAGGGGGGAACGGAGGCTCAGTCCCATGTGGGGACAGCCAGGCTGGGACCCCAGCTCTCCCTGCTCCTGGCCCCTCCTGGCTGGGTGTTCAGGCCCACCTGCCCTACCTGTTGAAAAGTACCTGGGCCTTGAAGGGCCCGCGGCAGCCAGCTGCAGCCACCCGCTTCCCCGCGGGCAAATGGCTGGGTGCAGGGGCGTCTGCCCAGGCCAAGGAACAGGCCTGTTTTCCAAGGGGTGGGCCGGCTGGGTTTCTGCTTCTCCAATGGGCCTTGCTCGGAGGGCTGGAAAGAGCCTCGCGGCCTCAGGGCCAGGTTGTGCTCCGTTTAGTAGCTGAAGGGCTCCAGGCTGTGAGCTAAGGGCCTGTGCACTCACGTACTTGAAGGAGCGCTTGGGTGGGAGGTCTGCCGGGTGGAGCGGTGCCGACGCTCGGCTGTGACAGGGAGCAGCCCTCTGTTAGCTGAGGCTCCTCCAGCTTAGATCCAAATGCTGAACTCTGCTCCTGGGTCCATTTGAACCTGAACTATTTGAATAGGGGTCAGACATCATCTCCTTTTGTAGCCAGTATGTATTTCTTAAGAACAAGGACAGTTACCAAAAAATCAGGACGCTTACCCACCGTAAACCGTGTCTACAGACCTCATTGACAATATGCCACTTGTCTTGTGTCTTCATAAGCAATTTTTCCCCAAGGTCCAAGATTACGCCTTGTATTTAGTTGAGAGGTCTCTTGTCTCCTTCACTCAGACAGTTTCTCCGACTGAATTTGTCATGACATTGGCATTTCGAAGGGTCCAGGCCAGTTATTTTCTAGACTGTCCCTCAGTCTAGATTCGCTAACGGTTTCTTCATGATTAGGTTCATGGTGTGTCTTTTTGGCAGGGAAGGCCCTGTTTTATTTCTGACCTCAATTACTGGTATTTCATCTTTTTCTTAGTTAATCTGAGGTTTATCAGTGACTTTCGTCTTTTGAAAGAACCAACTTGTGACTTTATTGACATTCAGCATTGTGTTTTTGTTCTGTTTTTATATTTGTAAATTGAGGAGTAATGACATACAACATCATTAGTTTCAGGTGTACAACGTAATGATTCAACATTTGATTTACGAGCATACCTCGCTTTATTGTGCTTCGTAAATGTTGCTTTTTTTGGGTAAATTGAAGGCATGACCCTCTCTTTAATAGCAAAAAGATCATTTGCCTCATTGGGATAGTATTGTGAAATAATCACTACAATAAATCTAGTTAACATCCATTACCATACATAGTTACAGACTTTTTTTTTTTTTTTGTCTTGTGATAACTTTTAAGAGGTACTCTCAGCAACTTTCAACTATGCCTTATAGCAGGGGTGGCCAACAAGTCCATCCCGGTTGACCGGTAGATTGCGAGGCCAATTTTGGTCGATCATTGATCGCTCGCAATGTCTGGGGTGGAATTCCGTGTACCATGGACTTTGAAGCGATTGTAGAGGACAAAACTTTCTAGCAATAGTTTAATGCATTCTGGGAATTTGCCAAGGTCATAAATTCCTAGAATTCTGACAGCCTGACACTGTGATCTCCGCCCACCCAGACAATACATTTTGACTTATGTGTTACACTTGTCACCGGACGCAATGCGTGAATGCAACAGTTACGACTTGACTCATCGAAGAACACAGTCAGTTAGCTTGAATATTTGGTAGTGTCATACGGTAGCTTCTTTTCTTTTGTATTAACAGTATTATTATCAATCAATATTATTTATCCTCGGTGACCACGTTGAGTTTCAATTTTTCTTCTGTTTAAAATGTAAGTACCTTTTCTTTGTTTTAAAT
>PVKE010023131.1:0-24935 GCA_004027555.1 Craseonycteris thonglongyai
GATGTATTAAGCAAAAGGAATCAGAATGCAGTTATATAGAGAACATGCCCTCACCTATATTTCAGAAGAATAATTTTCTTTTTTTTTTTTTTAAGCTTTATTTTATTGTTTTTGACAGAGAGACAGACAGAGAGAAGGGGGAGGACTCAGAGCAGTCTCCATAGTTGACAGCATTAGTTTTCCATATAGTTTCACTCCACAGGTGGGTGCAGGGCTGCACAGGGCAGGAACTGGGCCAGGAGCCTCCACATAGGCCCCGGCAAGAACTAAACTGGGGGCACACCCCAGTTCAGCACATGGGCCTGCATGGGCCGGGGCCGGGATTTGATCCTTGGTCCCTGGGGCTGTAAAGTGAGCACTTAACCCACTGAGTCATCCCAGCTTCCTCAAGAAGAATACTTTTTTTAAACATTTAAAAAAATACATGCTAACACATTACTAACATTTGCCTCTAAAGTGTTGGATTTGTGGCATTGTTTTATTGGCTGGCTGAGTGTGTTTGTGTGCATGTGAGTGAGCATGTACATGCATATGTGCACACATTCTTCTTCACTGGACCTAGGATGGAAGGGATTGAAGTCCTTTGAAAAAACTTTATTTCAGTCAAAGGAGGTAGCATTGTTTGTGGATGTATATATATATGTATGTGAAGATAGAAAATAAGGCACTGGCCTTGAGTCCAGGTTGAGCTTTTTTTCTGACAAAGAACCAAATTCAAACCTTAACTTGTGAAAATCTTTGTTTACCTAAAGCAGTATTTTATTTCATAATACTTTTAGAGGATACATGTATGAAGTGCATTTTTGCATTGAAACATTAGGAAAGCTAACATTCTTAATTTTGGTGGTGGAGAAAGAGTAACTTTCAATAGTATCATCATTAGAGAAATTCCATAAAATTAATGAGGCCCAGAGATATTTAAAACTCTTTGTGAAAACTCTTAAACACATTTGACAAAGTCTGAGCCATTTTTTTGTTTGTTTGTTGTTGTTTTTTTTATTGTTAAATTTATTGGGGTGAGGGAACCCGGGATGCCTCAATGGGCTAAGTGCTCACTTTGCAGCCCCAGGGACCAAGAATTGAATCCTAGCCCCGGCCTGTGTGGACCCATATGCTGAGTTGGGGAGTGCCTCCAGTTCAGTTCTCACTGGGGTGAGACCCCGGCCCCGTTCCTGCCCTGTGCAGCCCTGTGCCCACCTGTGGAATGAAACTATGTGGAAAAACCAATGATGTACAACTATGGAGATTGTTCTGGGCCCTCCACCTTCTCTCTGTCTCTGTATCTCTCTCAAAAACAATAAATATAAATTTTTTAAATGAGGATGAAAATCATCAATAAAAAAATTCATTGGGGTGACATTGATTGGTAACAATTAGACAGTTTCCAGATGTACAAATCCACATCACATCACCCATGTACCGCATTGTGTGCTCACCACCCAGAATCAGCTCTCCCTCCATCATATATCTGGTGCCCATTCCCACTCCCCCTTGACTCTTGCTCCCCCCTCCTTCCTTTCACTCAGGTAGTCACCAAACTATTGAGTGTGTTCATAAGTCTGGTGCCACTCCCGTCTTCCCTCCCCACTCTCCTTCCCCACTCCTCCCCTTCCCTCAGGTAATCACCAAACTATTGAGTGTGTCCATAAGTCTTTGTTTCTTTGTTACTTTCAGTTTTATAACCCACCTATAAGTGAAGTGATATGTTTCCTGATTCTTTGAGTCTTACTTATTTCGCTTAATAAGATGGTTTCAAGGTCCATCCATGTTGTCAACAAATGACTGTATTTCATCTTTTCTTATCGCTGAGTAGTATTTCATTGTGTGAATGTACCACAACTTCTTTATCTAGTCATTATATTTGTTTCTTAAGATAAGGCAGACCTCTTTTTAATAGCCTAAGTAAGTTTTTTAAATTCTTTATAAATAGTATCATATAGCATAACATTTATCAGAGACTAAGAAGAAGGAAATTCCAGTTTATGGGGTATAAATCCAGAAGACCTCTGGTTGATTTTTCTTTGCTTACCTGTATTTTCATTCAAAAAATTCCTTATATCTTCTGTTCCTTGCTGATGGGATCTGTTTCAGATATTTAAGCTTAGTGATTTTATAGTCCTAATGGTGAAAATCCTTAAAATATAAATTTTAATAGTGATTCTGTGCATTCCATGAATTCAGAGAATAGAAGGAATCTGTTCTGGTGTTCTTGCAGCTGTTAGTAATGATATGTTGCTGGATTTTTTACTTGTCATTTTCTTTCCTACAGTGACTGAAGGAAGGCTGTGTGACATTCCATGTTGGAGGAAAAACTACAAAAAAAAAAAAAAAATTGAGTGCTCAAAGCTGGAACATAAGATCTATAACCTTGTCTATGGCCCAATACCTTGGCCTTTGTACAAAAATGAAGAAATATTGCAATAGCAAATCTGAACATCTAACACTAACTGTCTCTTGCTAGATCTCCGTGTGCAGAATATAACTATAAATACATGTAAAATTACATGTACATCACTATATTTTTATTTGTTTGCTCCTAGAAGAGAAAAAAAATCAACTCTGAATCACAACTAGGAATTGATGCTTTAATTTTGGGGAACTTTTTCAGAATTTTTAATTTAGTATGTTCTGGCCTAAGATTCTTAGTTGTACCAGGTTTTGTGCACAAAACAAAAGCACAAACGTTGAATGCACATGGAGTATGTGCTTTCTGTGCACCGAATAATCTGGATGGGGTTCTTTTTTCAGGCCTAGTGTCATGTCAAATCCACATCCAGAATTTTTTTACTTTCTTGCTTTGTATAATCATAGAATTCATTGCTGCTGATTTCTGTAATGACTCATGTTATCATGTAAAGTGTCTCTTAATAACTGAGGGCTGTCAATAACCTGTGACTTTGCCTTTTCTATAGTCTTACTCCCATGAAGAACGTTGGTTCTGATGGAGAAAGACTGAAAAGCTTTCTTTTTTTCCAAATATCTTTATATTTCTTGTACTTTTAGTTGTGTTCTGTGTGCTACAGCTTTTTTTTTTTACCCCTTCGATTTGTTAGAAACACAATTTGGAAACTCCTAAATTGGTTCTGCTTGCCCCTGGACAGAAACACATATACAAATCTCGTGGGTATAAACTACTTTCTGGTAAAATGGTCAGGATAAAATGAGCTCACGTTTTAGTGAAATTTGTAAGAGGATATATAATATTGTTAAAGCAAGTCAGACTGAGTGTGCCATTTGATTCAATATTTCTTGTATTGAGTAACAGGTATGTTTCTTCTTACTTGGGTCAGGTTAAAAGATATGTTTCAAGATACGCATAGAAAATGTGAGCAACGTTCCTGTTTCCCTCTTGATCATAAACTTTAGCAGAGCAGTAAAGAGTTCCATGTGATTCAAACTGAAATTCTTTCTTTAGTTCCTGTAAGAACTTCAATGTGAAATACCTTTTTTAGGCTTTCTTTTTTTTTTTTTTTAGTTTTAGGCATCTGGAACACCTTGAAGCATGGAGTTGAGGCAAGGAATTATACTCATTGAAGTAGAAATGACTGCCCACTTCAAAATCTTCATTGTGTTTGTATACACATTTGCTTACATAAATCAGAGGCATTTTGTAGATGCTTTACTGACTAGTTCATCCCTGTAGAAACACAGAAGTCAGACCCATTTTGTAAAGCAGAAAGTCATACCACGTGGAACGCGTCCTGTATATATTTCATATGTGGTAATATGGAATCTTAGTGATAAATGCAAGATGATAATTTAATGATGGGATTAGTCTGATCACTTAATATGCACAATCCTGGAAGTGAATTACTTGCATCAAATATAGTGGTATTTATTATTCTGTACAGAAAGAAAAAATACATACAAAACATATGCTTAGATTACATGCACGCAGATTTCATGCTCCATAAATCTTTTCTATTTTTTAATTTACCATTCTCTAAATGATGTGCATGGAATATGCCTTATTACAGAAAAATGCTGTTCATAATTTGACTATGTGGAAAAGTGCCTATGGTGGTAATGCTAGTAAGGCAAATAAGACAAATTATCATATCAGTTTACTACATCACCAGTTAACATTTTATATTATGATGTTTAAAAAAAAGTTTATACCTCAAACGTGTACTTTATTTTACAATCATCTGTGGGCTGGGTTGTGGGAATATGGGAACATTGGGGAGGAGAGGTTTGTTCACCATAGCCACTAACAGGAATCTTAAAAAAAACTCTATATGCCCACTATAAATGTTTCTGTTCACTGTTCTGGTAACTATTATGAACACAGACTTGTAACTCTTAACTAAATTGGATAGTTTTATTTTAAAAGGTATGGAAAGTTTACAAAGCAGTATCTAAATCTAATTATCATTAGTTGCATTTGCACTAAATGTTAATGATATACTTTTGCAATTATTCTGTAAATAAAATTAGTACACTAAAATATTTGTATTAAATAAAAGAAAAGGATGCATTTTACCTTTAGATAACTGCACTAGTACTTCACCTAGAGTTAATCCTGTCCAACCAGATTTAGAAATGAGTAGGGGAAGTTAAAGAGGTCAAAATTTAGAGATGTACTAGCCCTTTAGACAATGTTCAGACCCTCTAGGATTATTTTCATATGGCTGATTCTGAGTACTGAATATACATGATACCTTTTCATCCACAGTTAATTCCTACTCTCTTTCCCAAGCCAAAAAATTTATCTTTTTACTCTCTTTTCTACTCAGTTACTCTTTTTGTACTGTGATAGAAACTTGAAAGATCCTGATGATGAGGGGTTTCATTCCCTGAGTGCCCACTGTAGTTATGAGAGTGCAGAGTTTCAGTTAGAATTTAGGACTCCTGATGTTGAGGTGGAAGGTGATCTTAGCATCTCTTGGTTTAGGTTCACCACAGAAGCAGCCACACCAAGGAGGGGGATGGTTGGGAGAGAGGTATAAGAATACAAAATAAGGAAAAGGAGGAATGGATTTTCCATTTGTTCAGTTTCATCAACTAATTTGTATACTTATACATCAATGTCAATTGCTATTGAGAAATTTTTTGTTGGGTTGAGCTGGTTCTCTTGTGAAATTGTGCTGGTTATTTTTAAACTTATGAGTTGTTCGTCCAATTCAACACTTTCACCAATATTTAGTCCAAGTTGTTCAGATGATGTATTTGGATTATTGTCATTGTTCATCTACAAACTCAAAACATAATCATTTTAAAGTACCTGGGAGTGTGTAGAGTATAACTATAATAGCTTTATGATCCTGATGATGTTTTTTAAAAACAATAAAGTTGGATCTTCCATGTTACAATCAAACAAAATTAAAATCAGTATTTAAAAGTGGAAAAGTATTAAAATATTATGGACAAATGTGCTTGCTTGATTATTTTTCTTAACCCTGAGATACTGCCCTACATAATTCTCTGAGTAGTTTAGAGCTTGAAATATTCCAGTTCAATATTATTCAAACTATAGATTATGGGTCAAGAAAACTATTAATGAGTTGTGACTGAATTCTTTTAAAACCAGATGAGAACCGAATGGAATAATCAGATACATAGTAGGTAATGAAAGTAAATATCTTGTGAATTTTTATTTTCATATGTATAAATATGTGTGTATATAGTGGGTTACAGTTTAAAATGAATTTCTGACTATGGGTCATGGTCAAAAGTCAGACCATATATTTGGATATTTCTAAAATGAAAGCACACAGTGCCAGGCAATCATCTACACTTATAATTTACCTGCATAAATAAATCATCTCATTTATTTAAATAATATTGCTAGTTCCACTTTTTGCACTCAGAGAGTTTATGCCCTTACAACAACTAGATTTGCAGGTTCCTTGATGATTATAATGAAAAGCATTGATTATATTTCTCACCTAGTATTTGAAAGTATATCCCATCCAAACAATATGACTTCAGGCCAACTACTTAATCTGGTGGGATACTGGAGAAAATACCTGGCTATTATGTTGAATTCGTTGACAGAATAGTATGGTATCCTCTTGGCACACTTTTAAGAATGTTTTTAAAGAGTGATTTTAACTATATTCATTTTAATTTTTATTGATTGATTGATTGATTGATTGATTTTTGACAGAGAGAGACTGAGAGAAGGGGGTGGGCCCAGAGCAGTCTCCATAGTTGACATTAGTTTTCCATATAGTTTCACTCCACAGGCGGGTAGAGGGCTGCACAGGGCAGGAACTGGGCCGGGAGCCTCCCACATAGGTCCCAGCAAGAACTGAACTGGGGGCACATCCCAGTTTAGCATGTGGGTCCGCATGGGCTGGGGCCGGGATTCGATCCTCGGTCCTCAGGGCTTCAAAGCGAGCGCTTTACCCACTGAGCCATCCCAGCTTCCCCAATTTTTAATTTTTTTTTTTAAGATTTATTGTTTTAACAGAGATAGAGACAGAGAGAAGGGGGAAGGCCCAGAGCAGTCTCCATAGTTGTACATCATTAGTTTTCGACATGGTTTTGTTCCATACAGGTGGGCAGGGGCCATGCAGGGCGGGAACTGGGCTGGAGGCCTCCTGCATGGGAGGCACACCCTCTTGAGCCAGGATCCAAACTGGGGGAGGGCGAGAACAACTGGGGGCCTCCCACATAGGAAGCACATCTCAATTCAGCATATGGGGGACGGGATTCCATCCTCGGTCCCTGGGGCTGCAAAGCGAGTGCTTAACCCTCTGAGGCATCCCAGCTTCCCCTATGTGCAGTTTCTGCATTAGTCTTGACTTTGGAATATAACTTGTAAATAAGATGTATTTTAACTATTTCAAATTGAATTGCTTTTATAGTGCCTTCCAGATTTTCTTGCCATTATTTGAACTACCGTAAGACGCAAGTTTCCTGCCTGGACCCGCTCTCCTTCCATGCAGTCCCTGCTTTCTGATCTGGGTGCAGGCTTCCCCACGGCATCGGTCCCCAACATGCACTCTTTTTTCCAGTATTCGCTCCATAAGACACACACACTTTTCCCTCCACTTTTTGGGGGGGAAAAAGTGTGTCCTATGGAGTGAAAAATACAGTAGATTACAGCAGGACTCATTGTTGACATTTGCATTGCCTACCCATTAAGAAAATTTTCTGTGAACACTCCACATCCGTATATATCCTTAAATATATTTGGCCTCTTCATTTTCTTCTCTTCCACAGCATTCTGTGAATTGAGTACTAAAACAAATCTAAAAGGCATTTGAAGTTACTAAAAGATGCCTAACCAGGAATTTCTTATCACTGAGTGTTGAGGTGCTGAATGAAGATGTCTCCCTTAAGTGTAACTAACACACAATGCCTGCATTGTATCCAACTTCTCTCCTTACAGGGCTGCTGATTGTGGTGGGTGGTAATGGTGGTGGCACCACCACTTTTACAGAGAAGGGAACAAGCCAGAGTTTTAGGCCCACTGAGTAGCTCAAAAGTCTTTAGACTGCTACGTTTTAATGGCTATGTATTTAGAATATGGTGTTTGGTGAACTAAAAAGCAGTCACATGCTTAAAGCACTTTTGAGGTACAGGTCTTAACACCACTTGCTTCAATATTGGCTTCACAAAATCCCAAATATTTATGTCTGTCATAAAGTTCAGATAACATGAATTTGATCATTTGATGCCTTAACTGCCTTGTCCTCCAGCTTAGAGGGATGAAATGGAACTCATTTGTAAAACACCACCACAAACAAGCCCAAGGAGGACATTTTATCTCAGACTTTTCAATCCAAGGATGAGCTCCAATAGCTGTCATTGTTTTGTGAGCCACCTGCTGCAGAATGACCACTGAAGTAGCAACTAAAGCAAGTTTTGGATCTACTCTGGTCAGTTTACCATGGTTCTTTTATAATACTATTACTTGGAGTTGGGAAGTTTGAGTGGTAGCTGGGAATGTGTGTGTGGCAGCTAAATCAAGATATAGTCAACATCTGAACCATTTTACCATATGAATGGCACTAATTCTGCAGCAGATGAAACAATTCCCAGAGCATATACTGACTGAGCTCCTACAACTCTACATGCATTATATCAGGATTAGAAATACAGCAATAAACAGAACATCTGGTCTACATTATTTTTGTCATAACCAAGGCTTTTAGAAATGTATCTAAGGAAATAGGCTTTGAATAAGGTGCATTGAACAATAGCCATATTTGAGATAATTCAAAAGTGGTTTTGTTTTTTCAATTCTTGGTTTTCTGCTATGCTCTCAAAAAAGGTCAATAGGAAATGAGTTGTTGCTGTAACAAGTTTACCAATTTCTGTGCACATGGATAGCATGAAACTAATTAGTAAACTGTTTTACTCTGTTGATTATTTTAATTTAAAACTACAACTTTTCATTCCTATCTTAAGTATATCTCTCCATGTTCCTGGGTATCATGAATTCAGTATACCAAAAGGGCATGACTTGGAAGCTGAAAGACCAGAGTTTTTCTGGCTCTCTCACTTGAACAACTTTGATCTTGCCAAGTCATTCCAATGTCTCTAAATCTCTTCTATAAAGCAATTCAGGATCACCTACCATGGCTACATCACAGGGTTGTTTGGGGAGTGAGATAATGTATTCAAAATGCTTTAAAAACGTCAAAGCACTATGCAAATGTAAGGAATTAAGTCAACCACAAGTATGTGCTAGCTAGTTAGTACTTACTGTCTTTTGAGTGCAAGAGATAGGAAGATGAGTAAGACACAAGAATATGACAAAGGACTCAAGCAAGCATTTGGGGGCTTTGAGATCAAACTAAATCACTTGGCTTCTGTGGCGAATAGCCTGTGTATGTCCAGTAAGGGAGAAAACTAGGAAGAGGCAGAGGCAGTTGGTAGAAAATCTTGAAAACTGTGGGAAGTAGTTTTATTTTCATTCTAATATAGAAATCACTTGATGGCTTTTTTTAGCAGCTTGCTTTACATATCTGAGAAAAATCGGTGGGACTTGGTCCTTGGTTTTGTTTGGATATGGAGTAAGTCAACTAGTGCTAACATTTTTACTTGTAAATCATTCCCATGCTAATGTCAGAAATGGGGAGGGGAGATAGTGAGCTTTTAAAACTTGAGAAATGGAAGTGATAATGTCTCAAACGAGCTGCCCAGCATTCAACTCCAATGATTATAAGATATTAACTGAATGAGGAAGAGTTAAGAGCTGGAGAAATCAATATAGAGATGAGTCTCCAAAGTGATTTCTTTGCCTTTCTCTTTATATTCAGTTCCTCCTGCCACTATCAAATTATCCTTTAATACATAATGTCTCTTGCTAAAAATGTTTTAATAGTGCCCTTATCTCCAGGACAGAGTTCAGTCTGATGTCCAAGTTATCTTTTAAGACTTTGCCTTACCCCATCTGCCTTACCAGCCTAACTGGTCTTGGTCTCCTCTACAAATAAATCAACCCAGCCAGGGAAATTTACTCCATTGTATTCAGCAATGCATGCTTACCTTCTAAGGAACTTCTCTCTTTTGTCAACATCCAAAACCTACTTCAGGGTCCCTTAATTATATCAGTCCCTTCTCTTTCTATTCAGTTCCACGATATGTGCTTTTTCATTTGTACATGGATTATATAACTACAGTTAAGACCCCAGTGGATATCTGAAACTACAGATAGTACTGAACCCTATATATACTATGCTTAATCCTATAAATACATACCTATGATAAAGTTTTAAGTTATAAATTAGGGACAATAAAAGATTAATAGCAACAATAGAAAAATTATACTGTCATAACAGTTATATGAATGCAGTCTCTAATCAAGACAGCTACTAATACTAAGTGATCAATGGGCAGGTAATATATACAGCAGGAAATTTGCTGAACAAATGGATGATTCACATCTCGGAATGGAGCAAGATGGTGTGAGATTTCATTACACTATTCAGAATGGTGGCAAACAATCTAAAACTTATGAATTATTATTTCTGGAATTTTTCATTTAATATTTTTGGACCAAGAGTAACTGAACCCGCTGAACGTAAAACCATGGATAAGGGGGCAGACTAATGTACCCTGATATTGCTTGTTTTTGTCTAGCAGCTATACTAATCAGCCCAACTGGCTTGTAAGCCTCAGATCATGAACATAGGGCCCCACCTAAAATCAGCCGTTTCAATGAATGTATGTATGAGGCAGCAAATAAGTCATGGGGGGAAAAAAAGATAAGTTGTAATATTGTATGTCAACTATAATTAAAAAACAAAACAAAACACCCTCACTTTAAAAATAGGGGTAGGTTGTGAAAAGGAGCAAATGGAGCTGAGGCGGGTAGAGGATTTTTTAACCTCATTGAGGAGATACATATTTGACAATAGAAGGTATAAGAAATGCTTAAAGCTGTCTAAGGATATGTTAATTACAAAAGGATGAGATCCAGAAAGATGCACACCATCATCTTTTCCCCTAGGACTTAAGCTTTACAAAGAGATCCCTTATCTCCCAGCAAGAAATAGTGGCAGATGTGCAAGGAATTGTAAAGCAATGCTGTGACAGCTCAAAAAGGCTGTGGGCCACAGTTAAGTAGTTAGCAAGGGAGGCATTGGCTAAGGCACCTCTGCTGAGAACCCCTAGCATGGTCTGTGGAAGGTACCAGGCTGCTCCCTAAATATACAAGAGATCCTTATCACAACCACTAGGAAAATGCCTTATGTTTCTATCTGTGGGTAATAGAATGAATGTATATGAGAGAGTATATAGCATTTCAGTGTATGTAGAACTAGATAAGGCCTCAGTAGCCAGTTAATCTGTCTTATTTGACAAGGAAACTGAGGAGACGAAGTGAATAATCTAAGGTCTCACAACTAGTTACTGGCAGCCATGACTGAAACAGTGGTCTCCGGATGAGCTCCCTCAACACTGCTATCGTCTTCCCATTTTAAGTGACTTATTTTCTCTTTGGAATAAGTTCTAATTATATTAATTTGTTGTGTCAGCCATTTACCAACATTGATTCCCTCTAAATTTAAGGTATTCTACTACGGTAACAAGAAAAGACTTGGTTCTTGTCTAAGAGACCTGTCTGGGGAAAGCTGGAATGGCTCAGTGGGTTAAGTGCTCACTTTGCAGCCCCGCAGCCTGAGGATAGAATCCTGGCCCCAGCCCACGCAAGCCCCTATGCTGAGCTGGGGTGTGCCCCCAGCTGTTCTTGCCGGGGCCTATGCAGGAGGCTCCCAGCCCAGTTCCTGCCCTGCGCAGCCGCGAGTCCACCTGTGGAGTGAAACGATACGGTAAACTGATGCTATCAACTATGGGGACTGCTCAGGGCCCTCCCCCTTCTGTCAAAAAACAATAAAAATAAATACTAAAAAAAGAGTGAGAGAGCTCTCTCTGGAGGAAAATGTGGGCAAAGTTTACCACATTAGAAGAGCACAGAAAAAATGACCTTCAATTTTTATCTGTATATATTTTTACATTTTAGTTCTTGATAGTGTACATAATTCAGTATAATACATCAAAAAATACCCATTTATTGGAGGTGTATATCCACATCTTTTTTCGGATGGGGTGTTTAAGTTTTGGATTCTACTGGCCAACATGGGCACTGTCCTGAAGTTAAGATGGGCCTTTCCCCAAGTGCTTTCCATCCAAAACTGCAGTTACTCAGGCTATCCCAGCAAGACAGCCTTCAGCTTTGGCTTCCTCCCAGGGATTGTGCCACGAGAGCATCCAGCTGTTAAAGAAAGGAGCTATGGCCAGATGAGTCTATTTTGCTATAAAGGTGGAAGAATGAGATGAGGCTCTCACAGGTTGTACCCTACATAAGAGACTGAGGCAAGAAGTGGACCAAAATTGATGGCTTAATTGTAAGAGCCCTTGGAGGCTACAGCCCAAGTCCAGACAGTGAAATAGGCACAGAGGTGTTCCACCTTGGGACGCATCAGAGCTAGGAGCCTGGAGTGTGAGGGTCTTTCATCACACATCATTTAGAACTAGCAATGCTCTGGATTTGCTTTATTGTGTCTCACACTTCTAACAAGTTATCCCAGCAGATTTTAGAGTGGAGACAGCATTGCTCCAACCATCCCCTACCCCTACTACCAAGCCTACCATTTCAAATTTCAAGTGACAGGAAAGCAAAGGAGTTACATAATTAACACAGGCTAGATGACCATCCCCTTCCATTTTGCATTAATCGCTTCATGATTTCTTGCCAAGTTTCCTCATGTGCTTTGTGTTAACAGCTGGCACAGGCCCAACCCCTTTGATGCTCACTGCCAACTGGCCTCAGAATTAACCAGCTAGAATGGTCTCTTTAATCAGTGTGTTACCTGAGTAATACTACAACAGTGCTGTGGTCCTGAGAAGTTAAAGTGCAAGAGTCAAATTTGAGGCTAGAGTAGGTGAGGTGAGGATGATCAGTGGATAGTGGTATGTACAAACCTAACAGACTTTCTTGTTTTCGTTTTTGTCCCTCACTCTCATTTGGCGATTTGGGAGAGCAGGGAACAAGGAGTAGGAGAATGAGGGAAGTGGCTAAAATTCTCTCTGGGGCATCCATTTGATGATATGAAGATCTTTAGTGTTGTTGGGTTGTTTTTTGGGGGGTGGGGGAGGGGTCATAGTAGACAAAATTCAAATAACACCTAGTTAGTTGTAACTCTCTAGGATTCGAACTAAGTCTTATTAACCAACACTTGACCTCTCCATGGTATTTTCCAACTGTGTGCTTCTGAATAAACACATTTCTAATACCATTCCTTCTGTAATACCAGGCAACTCACACTAAAATCCAAAACTGTTAAGAACAGGAACAGCAGCAATAGAACTGTCCAAGTCCTGGCCCCACACCAGACCATGGGAATAAAAGACTTTGGGGGTGGAGCCCAGCAATCTGTTTTGACGGATCCTCCAGGGGAGTGTCTTAAGACACTCAAATTGGAGAAACCTTAGATTAATGTACTCTTTTGTGTTGTGCTTCCTAACACCAGCTGTCAGCACAAGGTTCTCTATTGGCCTTAGGGAGCACCTGACACAAGAGTGCCCATTCCTCTCTCAGCAGCTCCTAAACTTTGCTCAGGAGGAAAAAAAAAAGGGGTGGGGGGGTGGGGACATGTTCACTGCAGTGGAAAAAGGAATGTTAACAGTGTAATTGTAAACTAAATCACTTGCCATCTTCTCTTGGTTTCCACTGTAGAGGTTATCCATTAATCACCTTTGATAAAACTATGCAAAGTTTATTAACAAATTCAGGTCTTGGCCAGAACAGGATAGTAAGAAAAACATTGGTCTTAAAAAACTTTGCTATAATGATTTTACTGCTATTTTAACCCTCCATACACAATGGACCTGTATTGATGGGCTTTGCTGCTCTGTATCCTCTTAGTTAAGCTCAGACCTCCAACAACATGAGCTGCTTCATTTGGAGTTAATTCTTGCCTAAGATGAGGAAAAATCCTGCCCTGCCACATTAGCACACTACTCATCAAATCAGACAAGTAGGAAAGGGGATGAAAATCTACTATCTCCTTTCCAGCCCCCTTTACTCTGGAAGGGGCTGACCATGAGTGATCACATCATTTTAGGAGAAAAATTCAAACTGACTTTTTTTTTTATCTGGGACTTGGTTCTTAATGACTCATTCATACCTTTTCACCTCTTAACTAGAAGTGTGGTCAGTAATTACAAGTAAATGGGAATCAGCTTCTAAAAAGGCCAATCTCAGCTATACCAAGGTGCTTGCTCCAATTCAGCTGATACAGCTTCAATGCACCCCAGCAATGGCCATTTGGTTTTGTGTGACCAATCTTTATTCCCTCTTCCTCAACTAAACCTCAACCCCAACTTCCAAAAGTAGTCCAGCTGAGATGATAAATCTGAAGTAATCAAACTCTAAGTATAAGATAATTTTAATGCACATACAACACTGGCCTGCCATTAATGTTGCAGAGTTGGAGAATGATAAATGGTCATGGGACACCTAGTGTTAATTATAGATTACTACTCTGGACAGACTTTACAAACTTCTAGGCCTCAGGCTGAGGGTTAATCAAAACAAAAAAGGTTATGGCTTATACTTAAGTATTAACTTCCTTTTCATAATTTACTGGAACTGGAAAAAAGTATAACAAGATGTATACAATTTAGTAACTGTACAAAACATCAATTTAGCACAATGATATTGGTTATAGTTACCAAAATGAAGACTCAACATACTTTTCACTCCCACTTCCATAAAAAGTTCAGGCAAGTCACTGGCTAAAAAGTCACAACAGAAGCAATTTAAACTTTATAGACAACAGAAAATGTCAGTCTTCCACAACAGTACTGCAGAAACAATCATTCAGAAGCTGTCCATGCTGCCATGGCACTACTGGAATGTTCATCAAAGTCCATTTTCTACATGAGCCATCAGCTCTCTAAGACCATCATTTGAAACAGATGTAATACAAAATAAGGAGTTTATTACTTATATAAAAGTTGTACATTAAAAAAAGTTAACATTCTACAACTCTGCTGACCCCCTGAGAAAGCTAAGAGCTTTTATGGGTCTATCAAAGAGCCCTGTGTGAATGTTTCAGTCACCAACCTCCTGGTCACAGGAACAAGGCACACTCCTCCAGGGCCATCCCCATGGCACCTTCACTGGCTCTGAAAGCTGACTGACACTTTCATTAGGCTCAACAAGCAAGCCAGGGTTTCCTGGACAAGTACAGAATACTATCTTCTCTGGCCTAAGCTTAGAGTGTTTTATCAGTATACAAGTTTATTTCTTGAACACTTTCAATAAACTCCTAGCATAAGAAGCTCTATTACAACATATACAGAGTTGGTACAGTTCTTTACAAAAATCAAGATTTTTCAGCTAAATTAAGTGTCTTTTAAGAAATTAAAGTTGGCTTAGAGAAATGGTATTTTTCTCTCAAACCTGTTTTCCACACTGAGTTTTGGGAAAGGCCAGACATGTATGACCTTGAAAAACAGTCATATTTGTCTAAACATTATTAAGAGCTCTTGTAGCTCTAATAAAGAGCACAAAACTGTTTCTTTATTAAAGCCATATGTTGCAAGATAAAATATTGCCAATCTAGACAAGCATTTGTATTTTGACAAGAGGCCTATGTGAACAAACAGCCTGCAGAGATAAGGGCAGTGATTTGTTTTCTTAATAGAGAACTACTTAGCACTGCTTAGCACATTATTATGTAGTTGGGGAATAAGAGTAATTCTTCCCTTGAAGAAAGCAGGTCTCCTTCTGAAGAATCATGTTGGCTACCCCAAAAGAAATCAAAATAGACCAGCACCAAATGAAGTATTAGTTTACAAAAAATAAATTTAGCTCTTATTAAAGTTCTACAACCCTGGCTTAATAAATTAACTATGAAATCAAGAGTTTCATCAATATAATTTAAAAATTCATTTTCAACCTGGGGTGGGGGTAGTGGGAGGAGGGTCAATCTCACATTGATCACCAAGAACTCTGTGAATTTCATCAAAAGAAAACTTGTTTCCAGCTTGTATTTTCTTTCAGAAGTGAGGTGTAGATTACCATCTGTGATGCTTTAAAGCATAATATTCAATGTTGGTATCTTTCCAAAGAACAGCATTTTAAGCACTAAACTGTCTTTGGATGTGAGGAATCTGCATGGAAAGAAGGACCGCAGACTCTTCTGAAAGAGGCAAACACCAAGCAGTCTCACTGATCACATCTATTCATCCTCAATGAAACAATGCATTGAGCCTTTTAATTCATAGATTTTGTCCTATAAACCCAACACCCGTGTTTCAGCTCAGCAGAGTCAGGATATTCAAGCGGCCTTCTTGGTGCAAGTTCCTTGGAGATCTTGTAAATTTATCTTTGACCTATGGCAAAAAAAAAAAAAAAAAAAAGATAAAGTAGATATATATAAAATATCAAGAATACAGAATTTTAAGTTGGAACTATTATATCTAAATAGGTTTTTATAATACATATTTTTAGAACGGGCAAAACATGTTAAATCTTTAAGTCTTACCTGTTGTGAATCATGTGACTTTTGACAAGATGTCCTGCTGCCAGTGCTGCCATCAGTGATAATTCCCCAGCCATTACTGTAGCACACACAATTCTGGCAAGCTGCCGGGCGTTTTCCCCAGGATTATCTTTGCATGCTCCTTGAACACCTAGCATCTGTAGCCAGGGAGAGACACAGCAGGACTAACCATTAAAAGTTGCAGCAACTTCCTAATCATGCAAATAAAATAAGGAAAACTACAATGGCATCAGAATAGAACAAGACTCCATTAAAAGTACTAAATTTCCAAGATTTGACAGCCAATACTGAAAATGTATATGCCGTAGTTAACATCCATAGCCTGGCTGACAGTGCACTTTAGTACATGAACATTCATTTGCTCTCTTAATCTACTTTCTCAATTTGCTGAGCATACGAGTATGCCTGAACATGCTTACTTGGACACATTAGATCAGGCTGCTGGGAAACAAAAGAATGAAAAGACCAGCTAAAATACAGAGGTGAGTGATATGCAGTGTCAGGTAGAAACACAAGAGAATCCCAGCAAGTCAGGACTAGGCTTGAGGCCCAATGTGTCATGTCATACCTGCAAACAGGCTTGCTGAGGGAGCAGGTTGGTCCCACCGCCCACGGTTCCTATTTCTATAGATGGCATGGTACAACTGATATACAAATCTTCATTTGTGGGACCACTCGCTTCCATTAAAGTAATACAGTTTGAACTACCAACATTCTGTGCTGCATCCTGAAAAAAAATAAAAAGGGATGATATGTAACTTCTCTTACTTAGAACAAAAGAGAAGTGGAGGCTAGAGCCCTCACCTGTCCACAGGCAATGTAGATGGCAGTGACAATGTTTGCCGCATGGGCATTGTAGCCTCCGATGCTCCCAGCCATGGCAGAGCCCACCAGATTCTTATTAATATTGACCTCAATCATGGCTTCTGTAGTAGTCTTTAACACCTAGAAAACAGAGTCGTGCACATTTTACATCTCCCAGAAGGTTCAGGGGTGTGTCAGATCTATCTATACCTCCAGAAAACAAGGGTGTTTAGATGTAGCCCCATTTAAGCCCTGTCTTCAATAAAAAGAATATCAATTATGTTTGTTCCTATGAATGCCACAGGCAAATAAATAGATGGACAAGATACAAAACATTCATCTTTAATGTAAAACATACACCCGCATATTAAATTTTACTTAGGATGCTAATACTCCTTTTTCCAACTTTTTGATTAAAGATTAACAAAATAAAATATTTATTGAATTACTCACTTCTCTGACAACCTTGGCTGGAATGACAGCTTCACAAACAACAGACTTTCCTCTTCCCTCTATCCAGTTTATAGCAGCAGGTTTCTTATCAGTACAATAGTTACCACTAACTGCTAGGATCTGCATTTCAGGGAAGTACTCATGGAGTTTCGAAAGTGCTTTGTCTGTACCCTATTAACAAAATGACATTAAAATACACAAAATTAATTCTAGATTAGAGGCTTTATTTGTGTCTAACAATACTAATACTTATAAATACAGTAATGATAATACTTTAATATTTCTAATAACTACATTTCAAAGAAACTAAGCATAAAAGTAACAGCTGTTTTAAAGATTTTATTGTTTTTGACAGAGACAGAGAGAAGGGGAGGGCCCAAAGCAGTCTCCATAGTTGTACACCATCAGTTTTTTTCAACATGGTTTCATTCCACACAGGTGGGAGGGGGCCAGGCAGGGCAGGCACCAGACCAGGGGTCTCCCACATGAGAGGCATGCCCCCATGAGCCAGGGGTCGAACCATGGGGCAAGAACTGAACTGGGGGCCTCCTGCATGGGAAACACACCCTAGTTCAGCATATGGGTTCGCACAGGCCAAGGCCAGGATTCAGTCCTCAGTTCCCAGGGCTACAAAGCCAGTGCTTAACTCGCTGAGCCATCTTGGCTTCCCCAACAACTGTTTAATTACCATCAGTGACTAATTTCTCAGTCCAGGAATAGATTCCTATTATGTTTCTTTAGGTAAAAAATGAACCTTTTGTAGTGATTGATGAACAGAAAGTAGATGAGACTATTAAAAAATAATAATAATTGGGATGCTGGGATAGCTCAGCAGTTGAGCACTTGTCTCAAAATTGCGAGGTTCAGGGTTCAATTTCCAGCCCCGGCTCGTGCAAACCCATATGTTAAACTGCAGCTAACTGGTAACTGCCTTCTGGTGAAGTTGCTCGCGCCTCCCATGGAGGAGGCCCCTGGTTTGGTTTCCATGTGCAGCCCCCATCCACCTGTGTGGAATGAAACCATGTGATAACAAATGATGTACAACTATGAAGACTGCTCTGGGGCCTCCCCACTTCTCTCTCGCTCTCTCTCACCTCTCAAACAATAAAATAAATCTTTGACCAAAAAAAAACAAACTTGGGGAAGCCGGAATGGCACAGTGGGTTAAGCGCTCACTTTGCAGCGCCAGGGACCGAGGATCAAATCCCGGCCCCGGTTAGTGTGGACCCATTTGCTGAACTGGAGTTCCTCCAGTTCAGTTCTCTCTCTGTCTCTGTATCTCTCTCTCTCTCTCTCGCTCGCTCTCTCTCTCTGTCAAAACCAATAAAAAATAAATAAATAAATAACAAGAAAAGATGTCATTAAAAAAAAAAAAAAAAATACAGGGGAAGCCGGGATGGCTCAGTGGGTCAAGTGCTCACTTTGCAGCCCCGGGTACTGAGGATCGAATCCCAGCCCCGGCCCGTGTGGGCCCATATGCTAACTGGGGAATGCCCCCAGTTCAGTTCTCACCAGGGTAAAGACCCCGGCCCAGTTTCTGCCCTGTGCAGCCCCACTCCCACCTGTGGAATGAAACTCTGTGGAAAAACATGATGTGCAACTATGGAGACTGTTCTGGGCCCTCCCCCTTCTCTCTGTCTCTGTATCTCTCTCTCTCAAAAACAATAAAAAAAATAATAATGTTCTGGGCCCTCCCCCTTCTCTCTGTCTCTGTATCTCTCTCTCTCAAAAACAATAAAAAAAATAATAACACAGCACTTACATTCACATCACTGAGGAGTAACCCAACCCATGATCAATGTTTAATAAAGTCCCTCTTCTGGTTATTAAATTGTTACCTAAAAGCCCAAGCCTGTAAATTGTTACAAAGCCTGTAAAGAGAAGTCAAACTTCAAAGTAAATCTTGTTAAGGGAAAGTTGTTGGAATTTATATTACGTAAAATTTAAACAAGACTTAATTTCTTATTAAGTGAAATAAATTCAGTTAACACCACCTCAGTAACCGAAAGCATACTATGTGCAATTAAAAAAATGTTTTAATTGTGGTAAAATATACATAACATTAAGAATTTACCAGCTTAAACCATTTTCAAGTTTACAATTCAGTAGTTTTAAGCATATTCACATTGCTGCACAACCAATTTCTAGAACTCTCTTTATCTTGCAAAACTGAAACTCTATGACCATAAAATAACAACATGCCATTCCCTCTTTTTCTTCAGCCCCTGGCAATCACTATTCTACTTTTCTATCTCTATGAATTTAACTAATCTAGGTACTCACAAGTGAGAATCATACAGTATTTATCTTTTTGTAACCAGAGTATTTCACTTAGCAAGTGAACCTCAAGGTTCATCCACATAAGATGTGTCAGAATTTTCTTTCTTTTTAAGGTTGAATAACATTCCATTGTGCATACATACATTTTGTTTATTCATTGGTTATTGTGAATAATGCTGCTATGAACACCGGTATACAAATATATCTTTGATACTTTGCTTTCAATTCTTTTGGATATATATACCCAGAAGTATAATTGCTGGATCATAGTAATTCTGTTTTATTTTTGTTTTTATTTTTTGAGGAACTATTGTCTACTATTTATTGACAATTTTTAAAGCTTATGCATTTAGTTACTATCCTTTCTTTCTGAATAGTCCTATAAACAGGTTATCCATAAAATAAATTTTTCTCACCTAATTGACTGTAACATTTTACATTTGTGTCCTATAAATAACAGTGAAATAAAACATAAGCCATATAAATCTTTTTTTAAGGAGATAATTAAAATAAATGCACTATATACATGAACTTGGTCTCATAAATAGAAGACTTAAAATCTCTAGAAGAGGCCAGCTTTCCAGGTTTAGGGGACAAAATTTTAAGGGCTAACCCCAAGATTCTTTCCAACTTCTCTGAGTAGACCCAGACATTTATAATGCCAAGTCTAAATTAAATATATTGCATACAAACAACAATCAATAAATGCCTGATTTATATAACATGAGTTACATGAATCAATATTTACCTTTCAATAAAAACCTTTCAGTCAACTCTTTAAGTAACAGGTGTACATGGTACAATATTAAAAGTACAGGAGGGCATAAAGTAGACAGCGAGTCTGCCCCCCACTTCTATCTCTGACACCAAACACCCCTCTCCTGGAATAAAAACTCGAAAAAGTTCTATTAGTCTATTCCTGCTCACCTTCGAAATCATGTTCATTCCCATGGCATCTCCTGACTTGGACTGAAAACGAATATAAAGGTTGCGCCCAGCCACACCCATATGAAGTTTCTGTAGACGTGCAAATCTATCAACAAAAGCAGCAAAGATTTTTTTCTTTTTTTAAGAAGATGCAAGTTATCTTAAAATCTAGCTTAGCTGTTTCATATTACATGGAAGAGAAACATCATGGAGATTACTTATTAATGTATTTTCTTCTTTAAAACTTTAAAAGTCCAAATAAAAACAAGCATACAAGTTGAGGTTATCATGTTTTGATTATACTTCTTTATAAATTTAACTTTCTGTATTCAAAGTAAATCTATACTATACTAATATTTACTTCTATCCTGGTTCCAAAATCTTTTTCCCAGGAAATTTGGCTCTAGGGCAATTTTAACTTAAAACTCTTCTAGGACAAAGTAACAGTCTAATCAAAAGCCTTGTAAAACCAACACACAAACTTACTAGCTCACATTATTATTTTTCTAATTTACCTAGAGAGAAGTATTCATTTGAATTAACATTCTGCTCCTCTGCCCCAAACCAAGCTTTAACATTACTCATTTTGAATGAATAAATTTTTGACATTTTACGTTATTTTAAGCAGGAAATATGTTAATAGTATTAAATAATACACTTATAACCCCCCCGCCACACACACACACACACCTGCTGGTGCTGTCAAATGCCTCCTTTATCACTGTGAACCCTTCAGGTGTCTCAAGCCAGGCCTTCACTTCTGCAGAGTCAGAAGCCCGAGGAAGACGCACCACTGGGCCCCGAGTCATCCCATCTGCAAGGATTCGGCTACTGGCACCTCCACCGAGCTATGGAAAGTATGTTACAGAAAGCACATATTAATCCTGAAAACACTTCTGCTTGTCAAGAAAGTGTCCTTGATTGTCCCCAAATCTCTTCCCATTACTTGGACTAGAGTATATCCTAAAACAGGCAGGTATTTAAATGCCAACTTACACCAATTGCTCTGCAGCCTCTATTAGTGCTGGCTACAAGACAACCTTCTGTTGTTGCCATCGGAACCTGAAATTCTTTTCCATCCAAGTACAGAGGTCCTGCCACTCCAACAGGGATGGGCATATATCCAATAACATTCTCACAGCAAGTTCCCATCACCTAAAACATAAAGTTAGGCACCATGTTAAAACCTACACTGCAAATGCACAGCCCTTGTCAATAATTTTCTTCAAACTTAACCCTTTAGTATATTTTTTAACAAAACTTTTACTTACTCTTGTAGCCCTTGTCAATAATTTTCTTCAAACTTAACCCTTTAGTATATTTTTTAACAAAACTTTTACTTACTCTTGTATTTAAAATATTTGAGTAATGACTGTAAACAGAAAAAGTGTTTTGGATTTCTATGACCTATTTCATAAGCAGAATACAAAACTACAGTAAAGTGACTTAAAAAGGAAAATATTTTGTACAACTATATATACATATAAAAGACCAGTCAAGAAAAAAACTATGAAAAGCTAAAGACTAAAGTTAACAAGACTAAAATGTTACAAAACAAGTCTTCTAAAATCCTGAAGAAAATAAAAGCAACATACCAAAGAGTAATTATAGTCCCTATAAGGTAGATACTGGAGAGAAGAAGGCTCTGGAAGTTTTTTAGAAAGTAACTGTCGGCGAATAGATACACCTCGTTCATGGGTTTCCATCACAGTTTCCAATTTATAAGCTGGGATATACTTAGCATTGACTAACTGGATGATTTCAGCATCACTGAGGAACTTTGCTCCTTTCTACAAAAAAGAAAAAAAATGGAAAGGGGTGGAGGGAGAGAGATGACAAAAGACTTAAATAACTGTATTTCATATTGTTCATACTACATAAACCATTTAATACTAACAATGCTCTCAACAGAGCTAAAATACAAGTACCGGTAAGAGGAGAACCCAAAAGACTTCGGAATTGTAAAAAAGATGACTTAAGTAGAAGTAATATCAAAATGAAAGCAAGTTCTTCGTAAAAAGATGAAAACTAAACAAATGTAAAATGAAAACACTTAAGTTTTACAAGTAAGGTACTAAGAAAAAAAAATCCATAATTAAAATTCTGACATCTACCTTATAGTTTTGCTAACCCTGTATACAGCAAGACAGCTGAGATATTGGTACCAGTATATAATGTTAACAGGAAGGAGGGTAAGCAAAGTGACAAATATAAACACAACTTTATTCTCACTCATATACACATAAAGTAAGAATGAACAAGATTAAGCAGATACGGATGGAACACAGAAACATGCTAAAGCCTGAGTGGACTCCCACAGTCATGCATGCGGGACATCCTGTTCAAATCTCAGAAGGTAAAAATTAAGCTTCCTTATAAGCATCAAGCCTACTTTAAAAAAATAAAACAAAACAAACAAAACCTTTCTTCTATCTTCGAGGCTCATTTTTGTGTTAAACCTTTTCTAGGCCTCAACACACAAGGTCTGACAATTAATGTGAGCTTATCCCAGAAAAGTGCTACATACTTCATTGCTGAATATCACTATGGTCCCCTTTGAAGTTCTCCCCTTGGGAAGCTATGTACCAATGCCAGCACCTAGTCCACCCTTCAAAGCTATTTTACAACTCTTCCTGGAATGGCCATCAGAGTCACCATCATATTACTCTTGGTATCCTGAATGTCTTCTTTTCAATATTTCCTTTATCTTTAGGTACAGAAGTCATTGGGGGTCAGATCAGTTGAGTAGGGAGGGTGTTCCAATACAGTTATTCGTTGACTGGCTAAAAACCCTCACAGACAGTGCCTTGTGAGCTGGTACACTGTCATAATGCAAGAACCATGAATTGTTGGCGAAAAGTTCATGTCATTTTCATCTATTTCATGCAGCCTTTTCAGCACTTCCAAATAGTCAACTTGGTTGACTGTCCAGTTGGTACAAATTCATAATGAACAATCACTCTGATATCAAAAAAAAGTTAGCAACATAGTTTTGACACATTTGGACTAATGGAACCTTTCAGATCATGAAAAACTGGCTGACTTCCATTGTGCACTTTGATGCTTTGTGTCAGGGTCGTATTGGTATGCTCATGTTTCATCACCAGTGATAATATGGCCCTAAACATCGTCTTGCCTCTCCTAAAGGTCTTGGCAAACTTTGACTCTTTTGCTCTTGTTCATCAATGAGCTCCTTTGAGACCATTTCTGCACAAACCTTTCTCATGCCCAGATTATCAGTCAAGATTTTTCTATTTCTGTTGATGTTTACTTGGTCTGTTGTGCTTCGCACAGTCAGCCAATGATTTTGGCACACAATTCAACAAATTTTTGCAATGTTTCCATCAGTTCTGCTCATTACTAGCCACCATGACTTCTCTTTATCAGTGGTGCTTTCTCTCCCCTCAGAAAAATATTTAATTCATTTGTACACTGCCGTTTTCTTCACGGCATTATCCCCATAAACTTGTACTAACACATCCCTGATTTCACCTCCACTCTTGCCAAGAAATTTTGTTTGTCACTCTAACTCAAGCTGTGACATTCTTGCAAGGGTACACAAAACACGCAACATGAATGAACACAACAAGACACCCCCACACATCGACATGAACACAGCTATGAGACAGTGATATATAATACCAAAGTTATCAAACCTTACCAACTTGTTTGTACAGTGCTGCCAACATAAGTGCATAGTGGCAAGTTCACGAACTTGTCAGACCTCATATGAAACTACAGTAGCTGCTCATCTCTATGATAAACAGTACTAAAGTAGAAAGAGCACTGATTCTTGAATCAGTAAATGTTAAGACTCTTGATTTCAGCTTTACCATTTCCTAGGTACATTACTTTGGGAAACACTTCAACCTTTTGGAGCTTAGGCCTTCTCATCTAAGAAATGGAGACACTTCCACCTATCCCACAAGGTTGTGGGGAATAAATAAATAAAACCAGTACCTGTAAACCATGCAACATGGGACCTAGAACTCACTAGGTACTCAGTAGCTATAACTTCCTTACTTTAGTAAAAAAACAGATAAACTTTTCTTAGGAAATATACCAAGCTCATTTATTTTATTTTCCTCACCTCTGCATTCTCAAGTATCTGTAGACATTCTTTGTTAGTCCGAGGCTCCTTGGGAAGTTCAATTTCAGGTTCCTTTGTTTCTAGTTCCGGTGAAGTATTGAGTAAGGAGGAGTTACCAACCACAAACGTAGCTCTATTTAAGTTGTCAGTTTCTGCCACTAAGGGTTTTATTACCTCAACTGTTGAAGAAATAAAAGAAATCTCAAAACACTGAACCTAAGTTTTAAAATGGATTCACCGGAAAAATATAACCTCACTTATAGGTGGAATATAAAACTGAAAGTTACAAAGACACAGAGACCTATGGACACACTCAATAGCTTGGTGATTGCCTGAGGGAAGGGGAGGAGGGGGGAAGGAGAGAGGGAGGGGAGGTGGGAGAGGGCACCAGCATTATGGACACACTCAAT